>JABFQM010001631.1:0-19722 GCA_022816865.1 Zelostemma sp. ZL-2020
TGTTACGATTCCCTATACCTTCCATGTAAAAAGGGAGCATTTTCAACATTTATTATCTCGTAAACTAATAAGAAAAAGTCGTTCAAACTTTTTTAGTACAATTATTTATATGTTATTTGGCATGTGTAAAAATTTGAACGATTTCCTAAAAAAAATATCTGACGCTAGTACTACCTTAAGTACATTATTCGAGGTCAAAAACTACAGCAACAGCATAAATAAGTAATATAATTAATTAAAATATCTAACTTGATGAGATTCAAAACGAAATCCGAGCATCAGCGTGATAAAAATAACTTGAAAGCTTTTAAAGAATTGTATGAAAAAGCTCAATATTAAAAGCGCTTTTAGCGTTAATAGCTTTGGAATTTTAAACTAACATAAATTATGTTAGTTTCCCCACTTCATCGTTGCGATTCAAAACAGACTGTTGAATGAGAAACTAGATTGTTCATTCTGTTTATCCGTGTTATTTTTGTTCTCAATCGTAGAACCAATCACACAAGTTTTGCTGCGAAGCGAATTTCGTTTTGTAAATATGAACCCGAAAAAGTTATATTTAAAGGCATTTTTGTTAAAGCGGAATTACGTTCTAGTATTTGGTTGTCATTCATATTGAATGACAACTTGTTAATTAAACCTTTGTTTCATCAGTAATTGAAGGAGGAGCTGCAAAACCGATAGGGAGACCGATGAAAGCGGCTTTTGTGTTTATTGTTTATAAGTAATTAAGTAGTTCTTGTAATATGCGAATCGAGACGAGACGGTGGTTCCTGTAACTTTGTCGTCTGTAAAAAATGCATTACACGTCATCACACTCGGAAATGTTGTAACTCGTATTTTTCAACATTCCATTTTGGAATTTAAACTTTTTTCACGGTACAAACGTATTAGAAGGATAGAATTAGCTCTTTGGCTTACATGAACTTGTCGAATAATACAATACATTTCTTTGTGCGTTCCAACAAAGCGCTGATCATGAAGTTTTTGATCTACACGAAACGCGATTTCGATTAAAGCTCCCGCTAACTCAAACCTACAACTTCCGACACTTCCGTTATGTTGTTTCATATCCGCATTGTCCAGCCGTCAAGTGAGAAAATGGAAGGTCTGCTTTTAACGAGCAATTTCATGATAAGATCAGATTGAAAAGTCAAAGTTTATAAATATATATCGGGCGTGGAGCATACGGATATTATACACAGCTTCATTAACGACAGAATAAAATAATGCTCTCGATTATGTATTTCATTCGTCCACGGGAAACGGTGCTCGAAACCAAAAATACTACGACTCATTGACTTCATTAATTGACGAAGAGAGACAGAGCCAATGCGGGTAATTGTGAGACTAAAAGGCAAAGTTAAACTTCGTTACTCACGTAACTCTGTCAATTTTAAATATTTATGCTCGATTATTTTTAGTTGGGTGCTTAGAAACGTACATTTTGAGTTCATGAAATAAATTTTGCCGTATCATTCATACTTAGCAGAAGCAATGAAGTACTAACTATAAACAGGAGGAAGGTCCAGAAAGTAAATCATAAATAACTTATTTACGGAAGCTTGACGATGATCGATTCTTCGATTTCACCCGCGACTGAGAGTCGTGTGTTTTTGCAAAGAATTGTAGTAAACAAATGGTCAGGCTGTGACATCGCGTTTGAGGACTGCGAAGTGTGCGCGGAAAATATAGGGTATCTATAACTGGAAAACGGCGTACGCCTACGGTCTGCGGGGATAGTAAATCAATTAGCTCGAATTGTAAATAAATCATCGTTTTACGGCAACGCCGCGCCGTCCCCAGCGACGTTCTCGTGGAATTTATCGTTGATTTTCATCGTTTTCGGTACCGCTGCCGATGATACGGCACCTCGAATTGCGCGCACGTTTCTATACCCTCGGTAGGTGGTTCTTTTCCGACCACATCACTTGAAACGATTTTCAAACCGTTAGTCATTTTTTATTTTCAGGACTGATTTGTTTCGGAATCACTTCAGCTTTTCTAGTTGGAATCGAATTTTCTTGACTCGTTAAAAAGCAACGCAAAAAATTATTCACTTATTAATGAGAATGCAGAATTGAGGGGATCTCTGAACTCCGTGAAACATACAACTGGATCCTAAGTGGAAAAATAAGCATAATCTATTGTTCCAAATAGTATTATTGCCGCTCTTAATAAGCCTGGAATTTAACAAGTATTCTTTTGTTCGTTGACTGCATTTTTTCCCCATTCCTCCAGGCAATTCAAGTTAATGCTAAACGAATAAGGAAGAGGACAGATTAAAAAGGGAGGGAAAGAGAGGTCAGTACTTTCCGCATCGTGGAAATTACTTTTGCCTTCATTGTATCGTTCATGAAATTGAGTACATACAAACGTGTAAAGGTATGGTAAAGCTATTACGTCTGTCGAATGTTTGGTAAACAATAGATTCATTTCCATTCTATGAAATGACTATTTTCACACTAATCAGTACGGAAATATTCCGAAGCAATTTATCTGACTTTCATACGAGTATAATAGGTACACCTTTGTGCATACAAGCCTGGACAATGCCATAAGCCAGATAGAAAATGTTTCAGTGTTCAACATTGAAAGTTTTTCATCACTGGAGCCCGTCATTGATTGAAAATGGTAACACTGAGTGTGTTATATTCGCGTACGTATTTACAGTCTATCACAAATTGAAGGATTCTCCACAACGGAATCACTCAGTTGCTTTAATTGGTATTGTTGCAGCGGTTCAATTAGGTATATATTGATGAAAATATGTATTCATTTTTGCCACGAAACGCCGTACTGGAATATTTGTTGATTTCGATGCTGAATAATTGCCTAAGCTTTCACCGTCTTTTGGAGTGAAAGAAAAAGGCATCTTTGAAGGAATGAAAGTGGAAACGTCAGAAATCACGTTCTTTTGACAGTTTATTAGTGAGAGCGTAACGAAAGTAATTGCTATTTCGTTCATAAAATCCGCACAGTGAAATGAGCCAGAGCTCAGTCGGAGCTTTTGAAATGACGCACCAGAAGTGTGAACTTTCTTGAATTTTGTCAAATTGATTTTGCTTCATTTTTTGCTTCATTTTTTTCAAATGGAAATTCTTCTAGAAACCTCATATCACGCGTGATATGCGGCAAAGCATATACTGTAATTACGTATCTATTCGTTACATGCGCAATCGTGCGAACGTAACCTTTACATTGTCACTTTCAGGCATGTAATGGTTCTGTTTGCTATGTGTGTGTATACATACCAAGGTTCAATCATGCCCTTCGATGAACTAACAGCCGGAACCTGTGGGTCAATCGAGAGGAACAGGAGCTTTGTGTAGATAAAGCTCAAGATTATCCCTGACTGCCTCGAGAATAAGAAATTAATTTATGATCGCATCTGCATATTAACAAGCTTCATCATCAATGTTAAGTAATCATGAAACCAGGACAAAGAAATCCAAGATTTGGTTTATCTCTTTGATGAGTTTTGACATTTTTGTAATCGAACATTTCTCGAACCTTTTCGCTCTTTGCGGAGCAACAAATTTCATTTTCGTTGGCCTTTGTTGCATGAAATATCGTACTCAACGGCTGCAACGGGTGCAAGTCTCGGCTTTGCCTCGGCCTGCAAAGCTCACATTCGCTGAAAAAAACCACAAGCATCCGTTAAGTAATGTACTCTTTTCCCTGAAAATGTCCCTACCGGTACGTTACGCATTTCTCTTCTTCACGATTTTTATCTGAGACACTGGACCCAAAAGATTCAATTCGAGAACAGACCTCGAGGCGGATTCGTTTCGAAAACAAAGAGGTTAAGCGAAACGACTCGAACGCAGATGAAAACAATAAAGAAAAACGTACACAAACCACGCATAAACGAAGCGTTTGTTACTAAAGAAATTAAATAAACTATAATTTTTTTATACCAAAACAGTCCTGGAGTTTGATTATTCATGATACGAAAAGATAAAGAAAGACGCTTGGAGTAGGGAGGAGAACCTATAATTACGGCTGAGTGTAAAATTCAGTTCGAACAGAAATAGATTTAAACTTTTCAGACGTGCGCCAATTCAAGGGATCTCAGTAAGATTTCGTCAAAGCTCAAGAGTTGCTAGAATAAGGAGAGATTTGGGAAATTTGACCAAGAGTTAAATCTCATACTTGATATAATTATACGAAATCATATTTTTGTTCGTTTTCCACTCAATTTCTAGAGAAACAGATGAAATATTCTGTTCAATTTGACATAATGTCTTGGAGCAGTGGTTATGCTTTTTATAAAGTAGCCAGGTCCAATAAAGTCGTCAAAGAACTTTTCAAAACCGGCTACATATTGCCAAATTTCTTTTTAGCGACTGTTTGGAAAGTCATTGTGTACTAGTTCGTTGCAGTGATGTTTAGTTCCCATGTTTCCGCCGTATATGATAATGTATGAATCTTGTTTTCACGGGTGCACAAATACGCAGTGCGGTATGTGCAAACTCTGATGCTTTTAACTGATGTTTACACTCATTGCTGATTAAATTCAGTTTAGTTCTTCTAAATACGCTTGAATTATGTTATAGGAAAATGTATGTTAATTACATGAGCAGAATGCAATTATCATCTAACTCCGGAATAAATATACCTTCAAACATATGATGTTTACATAAATCGAAACACTGTAAAGAGAATTGTACCAATGAATTTATCATGTAAATAAAAACGCTATTTGGGTACTGCCTATTTGCATATCGAAGAGCATCGGATAAATCTGAAGAATCGCTTAGAGTCTTAGTGGCAATTAAAGAAATTCTAGAATTTCGAGACTAATTGTAAAATAGTGCGTGTAAAATGTACTATACAGTTCTGCGAGTTGAACGCATAACATATTGAAACGTCAACATGTAACATGTACAGTGGTAGACAACGATAACGTTAATGTCGTCATTGGCATGAGTTTTAATGCCAATGTTCATGCTAATGTCGGAGTTAATGCCATGTACTACCGGTATTGCTAGTCAAAACCTCTAGAACCGACGTTCGAAAGTAATTGCGCAGGAAACGTTCATATAACTGATAAACTCTTTTACAAAACAAATAATTGTTTCAGCCTTTCAAAGTTTATCAATACTTTAACTGAAAAATGTGAACTCCTGCACAATTATTAATAAGAATATATGATAACGAATTGAAATTGTTTTCATTTAACTGTTTATTCATTCATTTGAACTTCCATTAAAATTATAACGCGCGACAAATTTTTCCGGGGCGAAGAATTCTCTGTCCTTTTGTTTTTAATTAACTTTTTCTACGTGGAAAATTTTCGGACACAGTTGATTTACGGTCGAACTCGATTCAAGTCAACTAGCGCAAGTACCAAATATCTATGGCTTATTTGCATAAACAGCTGCGGCTCAATCTCTATGCTAATCGGCTTGTTCGCGTCCGAAAAGTGTCCGGGTGTCTGCTTACGAGATTCGTAACTGCAAGCCCCGACTTCGCGTTCGCTGTGGATGCGATTGAATTTCAATTAATTTGCCTTTGTATCACGCTTGTTGTAATAATAACAATTCCTTCCACTTCATCATGTCCAACGTTTTGGTTCGATCATATATTCGTTGTAAATCGAATTTTTAATTAAATAACCGGGAATCATAATGGGATGTTATTTGCCGAGCGTAAACAATTTAATTACATTTCAAGTGCGTTTAAAAATATTTCGAGTATCGAATTTCGCTTCAACTTTGTATTTGTGTTTCGTAGGAACTTCGTAACCCAACTTTTTCTAACAAGTTATCTAAGTCTGTTGGGATTCTATGGGATTCGAAGTTCGTATCGACAAACTTCGGGGATTCTATACAATTTTAATTCAAAATGGTTTCCCGAATTCAAACTGGAATCATTATCTTCTGCGACATTGCGATGTTGCGGCGAGAATAATTGAAGTTCATGATGGAGAATATTGAATAGCAGTATCTACTAAGTGCATTTACTTTAATTCGCGTCAGACTTGTACCAATTAAATAATGTTAGAATATTGATAATTTAAAACGGACCAATCTATACAACAAGCTTTTGTGCAATGAGTTATAATTCAATTTAGCAGAAATATTGCAAAGCTGTTTGGAGTGACAAAAACATCAATCGATTAATTAAATGATCATTCATTTTTTAATTAAGTGCCTTCAGCAGCGTATACAAAGTTTGCTGAAAATACTGTATGTAATAAATAATGGAATAAAGCGTTACGGGAAAAAAAACAGATGGAGGTGAGCGGTTGTTTCAAACAAAATGTTGAAAAAATGAAGTCAAGAAGTTGCGGCAAATTTTAATTATTAACAGCATATGCCATTTTAAGAGTTTCGCATGTTTCAAATCAAAACAGATATGGACAAAAACATAAAATCCGTCATAATCCTATTCAAAAAAGAATGGAGTCAAGTCCTACTTCTGAAAAACAAACGAACTTCTCAAGACCCAAAACGAACATTCCTTGCATTAAAATACGATCATACTTCAAAGAACAATACTTTAATTTCCACTTTCACGAGTATTAATGCATTTATAAATTGGTCTTTGTCTATGAAGAGAATGTCAAAGTTTCGCATCATGCAGACGGTACAATTTGTAGCATAAATTCGTTGCATAATCTGTACATCATGATTTTTTCGAAATCAATTCAATTTATTCCAAAAAAGTAGCAGTAGAGCAGGTTTAACTGGCGTCCAATTCGCGTTTGGTGACACGAGTTCGAGTCCTCGTTGAGCGATTCAATTAATACCAAAGTCAAGAACTACTGCACGTTAACCAAGTGACTCAGGAAGTTGCAAAAGTTTGATTGTACCATTTGGTTGATTAAGTAAATTACTTACATCATATTTGTGCAAGACACAATGAACTTTGTTATATACATACTTAATCAGCGGTGGCTTTCTAATTACTTTCATCATAAAAACCGAGAACATTGGCGAGATGATGAAAACATCGTAAATGAAAAAGAATTTTATCTTTGACAGTGGTTGAATTGCATTCATTCTATGAATTTCAGGCTGAATTTTCGTCGGTTTACAATTCTAGTATGAGTAGAGGTGTATTTAGCCGTTACTGACAATGGCTCTGGTCCATTAATTGGCCCTCTTTGTTCCTTTTCTCAGTATTCGAAGTATAAGACAAGAATAAAAGACTCATTCCAAGAACGACTTCAGCAATGAATCGAGATACTCTGGCGATATGAGGAAACGGCGTAGGTACGAACATAATCTTCGTAGGGAAGTCTTGGTCGGTAAAGAGGCACAAAACGCCAAAAGGTTTTAAACATTTAACCCGAGTAGAAATGTCAAAGGGAAAAAAGCGTCTACTGAGAAATCAGAGGATTAATGAATTAAAGGAGACCAAGGAGGAAGAGAATAAAAGCTATGAAATAGAAAAACTGAAGTGCGAGAGGACGCGCAAAGTCCCAGTGGGAGGTTAATTGAAAATTGAAAGCGACGATATAACTTGACGAGGAGTCACACAAGAGACAGTGGACGTGCCGTGTACGAAAGACTATCCACGTTAATAATAATCCGGCAGCTTCTGTCTCGCGTTGGGTGGCAGTTAAGCGGAATAAAACGAGGCGGCAGCCAGAGACGCGAGAAATAAAAGGAGTGCGATGGTGAAGGAAAAAATGAAGAAGGATGGCAAGAATAAGAAAAAGCTGGCATTAGTTGGAGCCACTTTGTATCTCCGGAGTGATCCATAGTCGCACCGACTCTGCTTATCCTGCCTACATTTTTTTCTCTGCCGAGACAATCTGCTCTGCAGATATTTAAAAAGAGTAGTACAAGACGCCGCGAGACAAAGTATCGTGGAGGTGCAAACTTTTCAGCCTTGTACTTTGGTATCGAACTTTTTGCTCCAAGTTTTGTCCGTAACCTCCGTCGTGCATTTATCAATGGTCTTTTCCCTCACGCTACGCCGCTCTTACTAAATGAATGTCTTATACGGGAGAGATTTCAATTTTTGAGACATCCCTTTAGTGCTTCATCCAGTTGGAAGTGATTTCAATTAAAGAGGATGTATCAGCTGAGATGGTTCCTAAATTGCACTCCATGCTTTCGAAAGACACCGATATTAGAAACAGTATTGTACCTATTGATGTATTAAAAATGTTGTCTAAATAATCAAACTTTTTAATGGCGAACGAAACGAAATGTTTGGTAATTGCTCGGTGGAAAATGACTTGTAAGAAGAGAAGATTTAAAGTAGAGAAGAAGCACAAGCGGAGTTCTTATTACGTTGAAACTTTTCTCATTTCGGAAAGTCCGCAAAATTCAAAATGCATCTCACGACTTGTATTCTCGACGAATAAAAGTAAACGTGACCCCGAACAAAAGCTCTACAATCTTAAGCAGGGATTTTAATTTTTATAAACTTGCACAATACGTGTCTCGATATTTTCTGGAGTCACGAATACGTAAGCAGGGGCGTTTGCCGGGTGTTTTATCGCTCTCGTTCCACCGTTATTACATTCATCGTATGATTTTATTAGCTCGATTTATTGGCAGGTGATTCCGATTGTCCTTTGCGCGTCGCAGGAAATTGTGCAGGACAAATGCCACGCGTTTGAAGCTCTCTCCGTCGACAGACAGTACCGGTGACGGGGCTACCCGCTTTGCCTGACGGTAAAATCAATTCCGCAAATGGCATAGGAAGCGTGCAAGTCCATCCACGCGTTCCCCTCCATCTACTTTAGTCTCTAACTGATTTTCGTATTCACCTTCTGACAAATTTCTGTTTTACGACTGACTCGAGAGAAACTTATGTGCGACTCTAAATGCTTTCACGTACAAATTGAAGGTGGAAAATCACTTTACCCTCACGTATAAGTTTGCATACGAATAAATGGAACTGCCTTTCTATACTATTTCTGATAAAACTGTAGCATCTACAATTTTAACGATAAATTTCCGATCTATTGGAATTTGGATCCCTAGAGGCAGACATGACTTGGAAAAAATTATTAAAACGTGACTTGTGTCGAGTCTACAAAATGATATTTGATGGAAATATTTTTCATCAGAATCAAATATTTTAGAAGAAATGCCTGATATACAGAGTTACTCGCCACATCTACACTTCATTATCACATTCCAACGTTCCATTATTTCACACATTGAAATCATTAAAGGATTACTTTAAACGTTGAAGCCAATTTAAATTAATCTTATTAATTCCATGAGTAAATTGAATGAATATGTTATTTTGAATGGATGAATAAATTTACCACAGAAATGTTGAATGAAATGTATTGAACATTGGAAGGTTATAACAATTATTATTACGAAAATATTAATATATAAAATACTTTTGTGCATTACCAATAACGTCTGATCTGACAAATGTACGTATTAAATTGCTCCTGAACTAACAACAAATAATTTTTAACTGTAAAATTTTTTAATAGATTTTTCAATTAGTGGAAGAAGTGCATTAAAAAATGAATTTGCATTCTGTAGGATTTCCGGTAGGTAAATAGCTATTTACTCAAAAACGAAGTGAATTCCAAGTTTTCTCTTGGTGTACTTCGTGGTACATGTCTCAAGCTCGTTTTCATCATGAATCCTCTTATCCGCACACGAAACTGTGCCTGCAGCTCTTTTCCATCTACATGACTTCATTTTTATTCCACAACATGAAAAGTCGGTCTTTTAGACCGCTAATAAATAACTAATTTATCACAGCCATCGATAAAAATGTTTCAGGAGAAGAAAAACATAGACAACAAACTTCATGAAATTATAACAAATTATCATAAATTCCTTTTCATTTTGTTATTCTACTTTTTCCATTCAACTCTTTTTGCGGTGTTTAAACGTATGTTTTTCAGCAAAAGTACTAAGTTTATGATCAACAGGAAAAATTGTAAACATTTAAAAAATTCCGATGAAAAATGTATCACCTTCTAGAATCGGTCAAGTTAAGTAACAAAAACCTTAATAGGACTGAAAATTTTCGTGAATATTGCAGAATAATTTCCAAACTGCTGAAACTGCTTTTTCAGGACATAATATCACGTCAAGGAGTGCCGAGTTTACATTTAAATGTTTAATAACTGACAATATCCTGAACGTCAACTGCAACAATAAAAGTCATGAATCAGGAGTAAAAAATGTTTATAAAAATCGTGCTCCAGTCGCTTAAAAATTGCTCGGTTTTTCGTGCTATTTGAATAATTCATTGCTATGAATTTGAAATTTTTCGAAATTAGGTTCCTTATTTCTTATTATTTTTGTGCGGTCACATTTTGTCATTTCAAGGAAATTGATTAGTTTTCCATACAATTTTTCTGGAACCCGATTAATAAGGAGAGTTACTACGTTGAAAATAATTGAAAAGTATATAGAATAAACGGTAAGTTGCAGTTAATGCGAGATAATGCATTATTATCCAATTAATTGGATTAATGAAAATACTCAATAAGTATGTATTTCAAAGTTATTATAGCTCTTAAACACGTTTTTTTATAGTTCAATTGCTCAATAGTCTCGGGATAATGTTGTACGGGAATATTAAAAAACCGGCAGAACTGTCGAGCGCGGAGAAGTAGTGACACTCAGAAGTTCTTTAATCCGCTTTAATTAACGTTCCTTTTCAGTCTGCGTTATTGTATGAGCGTTTTCTGTAAAACTCTTGAGGGCAGAAAGCATTACGCTTTCCACTTCCTCATTAAGGTCTTGAAAAATATTGTCCCATCATTGCATTTTAAGCACTAAACGTATTTTTTTCATTACTCAAACAATTACTCAATTATCACGAACAAAAGTCAGTCGAGTTTCAAGAAGATTGTACGTAGCAATAATACTCCGAGAATAGCACTGATTTTTTTCGATAATTAATCCCTTGTGAACAAAAATGTAATTACGGTTTCACGGAATGTGATATTTTTAGAGGCCGTTTTTCTGCCCGTGCGAAATAATGTGGTAGACTGCTGTTCGCTAAGAAATGATTTCATACATCAAAGAACTTCCATTATACTGACTGTTTTAGACGTAAGACAAAAATAAATGTTCCGCACTCTCATTTGAAAAGTAGGGCCTAATTTAGAATAAATGACAGAGTACCTTGGATTCGCTCAAAATTTGAGAACGAATATTCTATTCTTTCGGAGCTCATCTGAATTTTATTTAATCAATTTGTGTATTTCTGTTACAGTTAACTTTCACAACGGAAACGATAGATTAATTTTAACTGAAAAAACAGGTGCTTCCGTTTCTTTCCACTTTTAAAATACTTTGTGTGTTTCGTATACTAATGCATAGATTATTGATAAATAATGGTCAACAAATTAAAACCACCTATGTCTTCAATACGTGGAAAGCAAATGTATTTGTATTTGCAGTGATATATTTCCAACGTTCGCATTGAAATTTAAAATTTTGTCTACAGAGTGAAATTCATAATATATTTATAATAATTTGGACCATGTCAATAAATAAATCTACACAAATATTAGCGTAGTATCGAGGTTCGAATCGAATTTCAATGAAAACAGATTTTAATTTCAATCGATGATAGGATTTAGATGCCATTCGATTGATATTTGATTGATATTCGTACAAAGCTCGAAAAATATTCGGAACGTTTTAGTTAAAATATCAGTAGAATTTGAATTAAAATATTTTGAGTTTGATTTAAACTGAATTTTATTCAAATGTTTATTGAATTATAGTCAAAATATAATTTTTATAACTTTTCTTGATAGATTTCATGACAGTTGCAATCAAATTTCATCGAACATTTTAATTTCAATAGAATATAATTTTAATATTATTAGGTACAATTTTAATCGGATTTCGTTTAAATTTGAATTGCTGTAAATCGGAGTACAATCAAATTCCAACAAAGATTTGATTAAATTTAAACTGTATCTTATTAGATTTCCAGTTTAGTTTGGTAGAATTTTAATTATGTTCTGATCCATTCTTGATTACTGTTTGTTCATCATTAATTTATCAAGTAGTTCATTTAAATTATTGAATATTTCGCCGGTTTGTTCTTTTATCTATTAATTAATATATTCTTCAGTTCGTTTTGCGTTATCTTAAAAAAATTTTATTCATCCATGATTTTCAACCGCAATTTATCCAAAGTAATACGGATAAAATGAGAGTAGCGTTTATTTTAGCATGTAGAAACATTTTTCGCTCCGCCATTTCTTTTCAACAGTTTGTTCATCAATGTGTACTTTTAAACAAGTTTCATTGGAATTTTTTCATTGTGAAATGGGAATTAAAAGTGTAACGAACGAACGGTCGTTTTCGTAAGAATGCAAAACTTTTTTAATTAAACGTTAGTGCGAAGTGCATTACCATATATTATACAAGATAAACACAATCTTCGCAGCATTTTCCTAACACAAATTGATGAACGACAACTCGATTAAAGTTTGACTTCAAAAATCTAGGAAACTTGACAGTACGTAAGACTATAATTTTTCACGCGTCAAAAAGTGTTTCTTTTTTCCAGGAATGAACCCAAGTGGGAAAAACCGAGTGAAAAACTTTCATTAAGCAAACCGCGTAACTTCCATTTTCTTCGCAACATTATTTCCTACTCCTGTAGTCAAAGTAAAGGGTTGAAAGTGCGGATGAGCTAGATGGCTGAAAGAAAAAAAGCATACTTCGAATTACGCCCTAAGCAACCACACTCCTCAACACCGTTTCACGTTTTTGCCTTCAGCCCCAACCTTTACTCATTTTTTTCCGTCAGAAGTCACGACGAAGGAAACATAGCTTCTGTTATGATGCTTTTTTCATGTCAACGCTTATGAAAAATCTCAGACCAAGTACATTTCCGAGCTTGGCGCTTGCGATATTGTTGAAGAAGGTCAGCAGGTGCCAACATTTGTCAAAAGATTATCTGTAGGCTTTCAAAGGTGTACAGTATCACAGAAGGGAAAAATGATGGGGGAAGGGGGGGGGAAGTGTGTAAACTTGGTTGGCTTTTACAACGTGGAAGGAATGGAACAGAAGGATCAAACTTAGGGCTTGCAGAGAACAAAGGTGAACAAAAGAGAAGATGGAGTTAAAAGAGCGATGGGTCCGCAGGGTCTGAAGCGTGGGAGTAATGAAGAAACGGGAGGAGAAGAACTATTCGGAGATATTCTTCACGTCTCGGCTTGTAAAATACGGAGCATCGTAACGGTAGAAAATATATCGTTAGATATATATTCATGCTCCCGTAGCTTCTTGGAAATTTTTAGCCGCGCTTCATCCCCGATGCAATTACTACTCTGTAAAAGAATACAGCTCTGCTAAAAAAAAGCTAAACTTAGAAACAGATGGAAACAGCTTTATTTATTTTTGGAAAATTAAGGGAAGATTATGATGTTATGATGTTGCGAGGTAATCTGCTTTAAAAAACGTTCGTGTTAAGTCTCACAATGAGGTGAGATACGATTTTAAAGTTTGTGGAAAAGTGAGGCTAATCTCATGGTGGCGTAATGAATGGAATAAAAGGCGAAAAACGCTGGAGACAATGGCGCCAAATCATATAATGGGAAATGAACCCTTGCAAGATTATCCAGTTTACTCTGCCATTTTTAGCCTAATGCTGTGACTTTCAAAGTAACATTTCAGATAAGTGACTGGACTAACTTTTTTTAACTGAATATTCTTTTCTTTTTCATCAGTATTCTGCTATTTGGGAATTTCGCTTTGAAAATTCACGTTCACGCGAAGAGGGTTCAAACCATCACAATGAGTGATGAAAAAATTATAGGTATTCTCGTTTCCTGAGTTCAGTCTTTTCCATACTTTCGATGCGTAAATGAAGCGGGATTACTTATTCAACCTATTTGACGAATGTTACAATGTTATTAACTCAATTTATGTTTCAAATTGTTCAAATAGTGTCGTGGGTGTACATAAAATACATGTTCGTGTTTACGATATGAAAATTTTAAGCTTCGTTGGCTTCCAAAGGATGTATACATAGCTTGCGGCGTTACGTAAATTATTGTCAACAAATGTCGTACATTTCATAAGAGGGATGTTAATACAGACATGAAATAGCGTCTTGTAAACGGGAATCGATTTTAAATACTCTGTAAACGCGTTACTCAGCCTGGTAACGACCGACCAGGAAACCATCATAACTGCGTGGCACGTGCAAAATGTAATATTCCCTGTGCGCAGAGCATATGAATTGCACTAGCTTCTACACGAAAAGGAGATCTCATAATATTGCGAACTGTACGTGCTTTATGTCGGGGCACTTTTTAATGTATATGAGTACAAAGTGCGGTTTCAAGCAATATTCCGGAATCTATAAAAATGTCCGATAGCGTAAAAAATAAAAGCAGTTATTATACCGCAGAAATTAAAAGATACCCTTGGATGACGATTTTTACGTAATAAAAATAGTATACATATAAAACCAAATATACATTAAAAAACTGATTAAAGCCAAAATCGAAAGTCGAAATAACCGACTCGATTAAATAAACTTTATTCAAATGAAGCAGCCCGTCGAGGATTTTCATAGATGCTTCAGGATTTTACAATATAGTCGATGTAAAAGCCAATACCCCAGTGGGAGTATCAGTCGTGTTGAAGAAAATTGACTCATAAATAAAATAAAATCCAGCGAAACGCAGCCGCGTATAGCTGTGCGTAGTAGCAGTAAGGCGCAAAATTACATTAAGCGAATCGAGTAAACCCCTGGGCTATTTCTCTATAAACGCTGTGCAACTGAAAATGGAAAGTTAGCTTCAAAGGGAAATTAGCTTTTTGCAATTCCTTCTTGCACGATCAAGCCGAAATGTGCAGCTTCTCAACCATTTTCTGCTCAAGCAATTTCATATTTACACGTAAAACTCTTCAAAAATTTTCTGACCCATTTCTTGCTGTACGTAGAATGCCCATTATATTTTGAACCTTTTTTCTCGTTTTATAAACAGTACATATTTTTACTTTAGGTGAACAAGCTATCTACTTTATTCAAATGAATTCTAAAAGTGCCCGATATTGTTTTTTTTTAGCTATATTTAATAGTGTATTGCGATTTTCGTCGGTGCGAGTAATCACTTTTCATCTTTTGTGCCGTTAAACTGTGATATTCTAAAATGAGCAATGTGCCACAAGAGAAAAACAGCGGCGTCTAACTTTCCAGCCAGCAAAAAAGGAGGATAAGACCAGCCCTGAAGATTTAGTGCCGTGTATTTGTCCTCCTGAGGGAGATTAGGTCGCGAGGCTTCCTAAGGGCGAGGTCAGAGGTGGAAACTGTACGAGATGGCGACGGGAGAGCGTGGATTATTATATATACATAGGAGCGTCGGGCACTTACACCGTGCACGAGAATCGTAAATATTTATCAAAATCGGCCCTCGGGGAGTGCGACCGAGAGTCTCAAATACAGCTTTAATATGTCTGACGGCTGCAGGCGACTTTTTCCTTCCCTCACTCTTATCGATCGATACCAGCTTCCGAAGCGGTTGGTTTCTTCAACATCGTACTTTCGCCAAAGGTTAGCCGGATGTTTAACCAGCAAATTCAGATTTCAAGCTCACCCATTCCAGTTCTCGGACAATTTCGTTGCGTCAGAAATGGTTAAGCGGTGTTGTAATCTTTGGTATAATGGCGGCTTGATTGGATTTAACTACTTAAGTTTGAAAAAAGTACATTAAAAATTAGACAGCTTTTTCCGCGAACGTTCAGATCGCTTAGGACAAAGTGAACTTCAGAACGTTGCATTGGTCTAATCTGGTTTCGTATTGAATTTCAAGTCTGATTTGTATGCCTAGATTAAGCTTATTATTTGTTGGCGTAAGTGTTTCAAATTTTCTTTCCAAATTCAAACTTTATCAGAATAATCAGATCGGAGCACGATATAATAAATGCATTTGGACTTAGTTCGTTGGAATTAATTCCCGAGTTTGATCAAATTGCTTGGAAGGTACACCAAAGATTCGATTTTATGATCAAATCAATTGGTTTTCACATTCCAAATGACTGAGAAACATAAACCATCTAAATGTCGCGTATAACGCATCAAGTAAATGAAAAAAGATGACATTAAAATGTAATATCCAGTGGCAAAATATTATGACAGGAAACTCGCACATGTTTATAAACAGCGTGGAGCATCTGGTGTCGTCTCTGAATTGTCAATTTTCTCGTATCTAACCGACCAGGACGGCCAGCCACAAAAGTAATTCACTACTCGAGGTCCGAAATCTCATCCATTTTAAGCAACCTCATCCTACTTCTACCCGACGACTTCCACCAGATCGGGTCTTGTTATAGATACCTCTGAAACACGTCTCTCACCCTCTTGTCATGAAAATCCTTAAGCGAAATCCTCCACGGCTCATGTAACGACCTTTGTTGCGCGGTATCGAAGCAAACGCCGGGGCAACTTTGAAGACATTCCCAGGGAATCTCTTGAAAGTAGAGAACTGAGAGTAAAAAAATGAAATGCACGGATGAATCGACTTTGTAGCAAGAAGCAGGATACTTAGGAGTGTGATAAAGTGACAAAAAATAAAGAGCTTGGATGACTCTTCCTGAGTAGCAGTATTCTTTGCCTTAGGGAATCACTACAGTAGACAACAAATTTACGTAAAGTGAGAAGGAGCGAATGATGTGACAGAGATTAAAAACGTTTTCGTACAAATGGAATCATTGGAATGTATGAAAGTAAATCGAGTTATGCAGGGAAGTTTGCGCATGAGAGCTTGAAGGAATAGTCAAACCTCTCAGCTCCCACGGACGGATTTGCGCCCTAATCACAAGGGAGTTGAGATGAATTACTTGCCGAGTCTTACATCGTCTTGCATCTCAGCTTCTCTCATCCATACTTGGTTCCTTTCCGTCCTCAGGGAAGAGCTAGGAGAACGTTTCTCTTCCACGTTCTATGACGTCGAATTCCAAATTTATGGAAATCTTTGATATTGCGAAGGTATTCGTTGAAGATGAATAAAGTTCATCATCAATTAACTAATTATTATTCTGAGAACCTGACTTCCGGCTTTAATCAAATGATAAAAAATTCTTATTCTTTTCATATCTTGTTCTTTTCTGTTCCAGAAATTTAAATTGCCAGGAATATAATTTTAACGTCTTCTTTCATTAGTACGTTTGCCCTTCTTTTTAATCTCAAATTATAAAGTAAATACAGCATTCATAAAAGTACAAAAATATAACAGTTGCGACGGACGTTTAATAGGAGTGCAAATAATAAGAAAAGAAAGAAGTTGTTACATAATAAACCGCAAGAGAATTTTCCGCTGAATACTGTTTACTTCAAACTTCGCTTTGTTGTAGAAAGTGTTCGTAACGTCAGTGTATTCTCACCGGGGGGGAAGGTTGTCTTAATTGAATGAATTCAACTGACGAAGCGACATGCTCATTGTGATTACAGACTTGTGCATTTGAAGAGAGAGACACAGTTGTGAAACAATGATAAATTAGACTTCTTGTCGGATAAATGTTTGATTCTGTATATGACTAGACATTCTAGTGCTTTCTTCTTTATACTTGGCGATATTAATTATAGTTTATAACAAAATTAAGCATTTTAATAACGGATGAGAGACTTCACCCATACATTATTAAAATGAAAAAAAAGGAAAAACTTTTATCACGCATTTTTTCACTTTTAACTATTTTATTATGTTTGAACAATTTTCGAAACAATCTTCAGAGATTGTTGGTTTTTAATTTCACTTATATCAGTGTAAAACTGAGGAATCTAATTTGAATGAAATTTGCTACATGAAAATATACCCGGTACGAACAGTTATTTAAAGGACAGGACAAAATTGGAATATTCAAAATTAGTGGACACTCGAGTTTCTTGTTTCTTGCTGGTACATAATTGTTTGACATGCACGTTAATTTTTCCGCGCCAAACTTCACCTTTAACTTTTATAACTGCAGTTTTTGATGGTTAAACGATGATAAAACTGACAATTGACGATTCATCTATTGTTTAATATTCGTTTAAGATTATATCAACGAAATAGAAACGAGAGTGAAAATTCCAACTTGGATTAAATCAAATACAAAACACCGTACATTCATCGTATTATTTTTCAAAACTGAAAATCATCGTATAGAGACAATTTGACCAATCCACCATACGAAAACTTGGGTTGACTAGAATTTACATAACCAATAGGCATAATGTTCGTTAATGTAGGAACATTCAGCGTCCATAGTAAATGGGCTTGCAAAGCGATTTCAAACGTCAGGATTCGGAATTCCATTTGACATTCTGCGTCTAGCAGTCATTGGCTCGGTATGCGTTCTTGTCATCTGCTCAACGCAAATGTGCGTGAACATATATGTACACGCTGCTCTGGAACGACAATGCCAAGAGATTAACCTGCGTATTAGGTGTTCCACGAATAATGTACACGATGTCGGAGTCTCGTTCCTCGACAGCATTCTGTCTCACTCGGATCCACACGTTTACTTGAACACGTCCGACTTTCCAGCTTGATCCGACTGACAGTCAGACACTGCCAAATCCTGGCTAGCAAGGATATTGCTGCCATCAATCATAACTGCAGTATTGAGTGTCATGTAGATTAACGAATCTACTTTTATTTTTCTTCCAATTCAATTTCCAGTTCGAATGTTCATGAGTCTTTTATGAAGCCGAAGACAAGTTTCAAAATTAGCTTTCTCAAGCTTTCTATTCGCTGAACTTTACCAGTAACTTTCGATAGTTTGAAAATTTTTAATTCGAAGTCTGAAGTTCAACACTAAATGCGAATTCGGCGATAAAATAAGTCTCTGAAACATTCAACATTGAGCGGAACGAGAAACAGGAGAATAAGTACTGGCGATTCTGAAATTTCTGTCTGACGGAATGGAATAATTCCTATCGTTATTTCCTATCTTGTTTAAGCTACCCAGTTCATCTGATACTGTTTCTTCGTCGATCTTGCAAACCGAGAAACTTTATCTCCGGAAAGATACGTGGATCGATGTCAATTTAAAGTACGAAGCGGTCACGTACTCGATCTTGGCGAGATGCCGAAATTATGAAATCAGCAATACACGTTAGGATGCCGGAATCGCGGAGAATGAGAATGAACGTGTCCAGGTGAAAAATAATGAGCGGGGTACTACGGCAAAAAAAGAAGAAAACGGGGAAAGCAAGATTGTTGAAATTAAGATCTAACGTTTTTCTTGATGACGTGCTAGATAGACTCCCAAGAGTGCCGTGCTTTCTCGCTTGTGTCAACATCATGCACAAGTGCATCACCGGCAGCGAGATACTTCAAGATATGAAACTATGGAAAATCTGCGTTTCGCGAAAATAAAGATTTTTTGCAAGTTTTTACAGCTTTAGAATAAGGATAGACTCGTTAAAATTTGCGGTTGGTGTGGTATAAATTAAAAGATTTTAATGATCAAATTTCAGTTCTTTGGCACTGAAATAGAGCTCTCCGGAATATTCTGCCCTTTGTATCGAATTATATCAACTCCTTTCTTGCACTCATTTTCTCCAACAAGAATAAGTACGTCAAAGTCGACGACGAAAAAAATTAATTTCCTATCGAACTATTTTTAAAGTTAATAAGTTTTACGTTGCGGGTGAAATTCGCATGTCCTTATTAACGAGAAATTTGTGTTTCAGGTATGTGGAAAGTCGATTAAATCTCTCTCTTGTCGGTGAGTCAAATTTCTAATGTTGATAATAATCCAACAATACTTGGTATTTTTGTTCTCGATCAGATTTATGCAGTTTATG
>JABFQM010001632.1:0-19711 GCA_022816865.1 Zelostemma sp. ZL-2020
GTAGTTGAAAATTTGATTGTCTATGGTTATTTATGATAATGTATAACTTGAATAAGTCTTTTCATATCATGATGCTGTTAAGAATGACCGAACAGAAACGACCCGAACCGAACCGAAACGAACAGAGTCGAACCAGACCGAACCGAACCGAACCGAACCTGACCTAACCTAACCAAACATTTACTTTGAATAGGAATTAAGGCAAACGGGCATTGAATAACAATGAGTTATGACAAAGATTATAGCATCGGAAGAACGGTTAAGTTTGTGATAGCGAGTATTTGTTTTCGTAAGTCTTCATCTGTCTCAGCCGAATATCAACCGTATAGCTTCAGCACTAACGACTTACGCATTACTCTTGGGCACGCTTTACGAGCCACGGAGCTAGCTTACTATCTATTATGTTGTACACAAGTACAGAGAGCATGATGTTGCACACAAACTCAAACTTCGTCGCAGGATAATATATACTTCCATAGCTAGTTCTGCCCATGCATTTACACCGGTTTTACACTATAATCTCGGAAAAAACTTTTATCTATCACTGACTCACGCTCCGCAGTTTATCTTTCGAAGAAATATGAATCGTCGGCGAAATAACTCTCGACATGTTCACGAAGTGGATAAATCGTGAATAAAAAAGTTGAAAACATTAAAAATACGGTTGGTTTTATCGGATTCGTTATGCTCCGTAAAAAAAATCTTGGAAAAAGGAAAAAAAAATTTTTTCTGCTACCTAAGGAAGGCTCCGGAAAAAAAATATTTTTTCATTTTTTTTTCAAATTAAAAGGTTGCTTATATTTATTTAAGAGGCACATTAAATCCTTATTAAAAAGCATAATGAACAATTTTATTCGGTGTACGTTCAGAATGAAAAATCGTGCTCCTGTTTCGTAACATTGCACGCTTATTTGTGCTTCCAAGGAATTGTTGAGCTTGCGTTATGGCAATCTCCTGTTTTCCACCGTACGCCGGTCATAATCGTGCCATAAAACCAAACCTAATATCTTCAGAGAAATGGCAGTCTTGAAAATGCATGAAAATCCTAAGGAAGTGCCTTAATTTATTCGAGAACCCTCGACTTGAACAACAAATCCGTAAATTCCATATTGCAGTATCTTCCTCAATCGATTCAATTTTCGAGAAAATTTAGGTGTATGAAAGTTCGGTCGAGCTCATGTATCGATTAGAATATCACAGCGTTCTTGAATACCGTATGCTTTCCAGTCCCCGCAAATTGAATCTGAGAATAGTTCCGAACTAATTCCGTTCACTCAAAGATAACTTGGACCCTTACAAAATTTTCTAATCCCGGGCACAACACGCGAAACGATAAATATATGTACATTGACAGGACCATTTCCTAATGTGACACCCATAACTTTTCGAGCGAGCAAACAGTTTTATAAATGGCTCCACGTTTCTGATATCGATGACCCGTTTCGAATTATCAGGTCAACCGTACAATAAGAAACAGTTCCAACAGACCTGCGAATTTTCAGAAGACGTAGTTCGCTATAAAATAGAATTCCATAGTTTTTATTAGAGAAAAATCAAGTACGAAGCTGCCAAGGTGAGCTTCAATCGATTCCCATGGTGTATCTAATTTTAGGAATTCACGGTTGCAATAAACGAGTAGATATTTGTTCGATCGTAGTTTCATCAAAGGAAGGCATGATACGGGAAGTTTATTTGGAAGTTACACGTAATCATGCGTGTTCTTCATCGACCCTTTAATAGAGCCGTAAATAGGGTCACATTAAGATCTCATAAGGATCAACCTGTTGGAGTTGCGTTATCAGTACTCCATCGTATTTTTAACTTTTCAAGATTACCGCCAGGCTAAAATATAACTACGATAACAATTTGTATAATCATGAAACTGCTGATCGATCAATCGAAGCTGGAACTCTTCAGAAAGAAATCTGATCGAGACAGTAGTTGAAAAGTTACACTTGGAGTGATGTTTAAAAGAGATTTGTGCGAGCTCTTGACCAGATGAATGGGTAAGAATAAGCCCTATTGTAAGGAGGTAGAGTTCTAAATCAAATATCGGTGCAGATCTTATCGGCACCTGCGACATCAGCTGTTATTGAAGGGTCATCCAGAACACTCACCCGGATCCACAATAAAAGGAAGAACAACGTTCTTCCAAAGAAAGAACTCGGTCTCAATTGAAACCTCCGCGAATGTGACAGTCGTTCGCAAAATGAAAACGGCATATTTTCCGAAGGGCTATCTACGATCTTGGATCCTTCGATGAGCTTATTGCGGTCTCGCGTTCGATAAAGCGAATGATAAGGTTTCAATTAGACTATACCAATCTTGTTCGCGAGCTATTAACCAGCAATTTCTCTCATGAGACAAATTCTATAAGCTTTGGTTTATCTCTGGAAGAATGGCTTTCTGTAGTGTTACTATCAAATGGCTCGTCCAATCAGATAGAGTAGTCGTGGTAAATTTCATAATCTACCTTGTTACTCTGCGAAGCTGATCCAATAATAACGCTTGGGTATTGATTTTCTTATCCAAACTTATCTTAGGTTAGGTTAGGTTCGGTTAGGTTAGGTTTGAAAAAACTTCAAGATTTCTTGATGAAGACTTCCGTGCTAAAACTTGTACAATAACTGGGAAAAAGAACAATGGCCTTCGATAATTGTTAAATAGCTTTCAATTAAGAGCTGATATAGGCTGCAGTAATTCACTGATTACAGTGGGCGAATAGAGTTCTTTAAACTCCGATAAACCGCATAGTAATAACGGTAAGCAGTCTAATTTTCCTGAATACATTCGAAAATTGAAATTGTCATGGGGATTGCTTGAATGCCGCGCAAGTGGAGTTTCTAGTTTGGAGAAAAGCTCCTCTTCAAGTAGCACTCGAGACTATGAAAGAATTGTCCCGTTTACTTCGCGTTTCCAGAAAAAAGCTAACCGAGCTGTCTCCCAGCTAACCGGAAGTACGGAAGGGCGAACGCTTCCCTTCCCATTAAACGTTCAACCCCGCTATGCTGAATTCAGTTTATGCGCGCTCCGAGGAAATAAAAAACCCAGGTCTCGATCTTCGTTTTCTTTCTCTATTCCTCATCGTCATTTTCGCCAAAATCTATATCACCAATCAGCGCTCTTCCAAATATTAACAAAGCACAGTTCAGTCGTAAAAGATTGATTAAATCGGTTAATCTGTAAGAAGCTTTCCCGTGTTCTCCTCGGGCAAATTGTATTCCAATGTCTCCGGCTTTGAATATTATATTGGCGGAATTGATTAACATGGAAGCGCCTTGGAACCTAATTAATAATTAATAGAAACGAACATACGCCGTCATCTCCGCGTGTTTAACGACAGAATAAGCTTCATTAATGACGTTGGAAAACATTTTCCACCAAATCATTCGAGGGAGAAATATTTGTGTTCCGAAATACCGATTGGATTTCGCGGTTACTTAGGTAAAATCTGTTTGGAAGGCGAATGAAAAGACTGGGTTGCAAACGTGAATAGCGCTCTTGTTTCTTTTGCCCCGGTGTAAAAGGAAAACGAGCCCATAGCTCCTTAACAAACTTCACTGAAAATCAAGATTATTATTGAGAGTAGTAATGCTATTTGATTCAACAGGAGGGTAAAGTGCTCTTTTCTATGGCTCTCGAATCCTTTAAGTCCTTTCAGGGTTGGAAATCCAACGTCATGCCATACACCCTTTCAATACTTCCATAAATTTGTAAATAAAATTTTACTGCGGTGGAAAAGGCTCTTCAATACTTCGCGATACGAGCCACAATTTTTGTTCGAAGCGTTGCAATTTTATGAGCGAGTGATCCATTTCCCGAGTCGCAAAGAGAAATTGAAAAAAGCCCAGAATTGGACAAATACTTGGGTGCGATAAGCTATTGTAACGTCCCTTGTACGTACAATCCCACGTGTAACTCTCACGCTTCGCGGCTATTTGCCACGGCAAATGCAAAATCGATGGACAGCCTACGGGGTGGCGGTGATGTTTAAAGCCCAGCAGGTGTATCTTCGAGGTCGGGAACTGGGAGCCCCGATAAACGCGTGGGTATATTAATATCGGATTGATCGTGGTCGGGAAAACAGAAAGGATAGGTGGAGGTCATGAGCAATTTTCAGAGTAGAATGATTTTCGAAATGGCAGGGTTAACCGAAGAAATGTCACGCCATAAACAATTATACCCAGTTAATTTTACAACGCTGATACGAGATAAGTTCTTCATGTCTTCCGATGAAAAAGGTTCAATTTCCCGGGCTCTCATTGATGTTACGTTACTTTAGGTCCTCTTTTAATACCCAGTAGAGAAGGTCCAGTCGCGTAAGATAGACTCTAGTATAATATATCTCGCAAGCAAAGAAGCTGGGAGATAAGGCGGAGAAATGAGCCGGGATATACCACGAGAGGAATAAAGAGAGAGGGCTCATCGTTAAAAGGAATGAATTTTTGTACCTCGTCTTCTTCTCTCTCGGTGGGGCATATTCTTAATACGATTCCATTTTCCAATGCGAGACCCAGACGTTCAGTCATTCCGCAAATTGCTTCCGATGATACCCGGATCTCTTTTTCCCCATGAAGCTCCGACTTATTATTCACACTCCCCTAAAGTGCTTTGCCGAGAGTCCCAACAGCTTGGGTTTCGTCAGGATTTAACGAAACTTTGAGAACAAAACGGGCTTCAGTGAGGAAATTAAGATCATTGATTTTTTCCCGGAGATAATGAACTTTGGTTAGCGAACTTTTCTTTCCATTATTTTATCGATGATAAATAACTGTTGGGCTGTGATAAGAGTACAATGACCAAAGCAAAAACAAACAGCGATATTAAGATTTCATTTTAGACAAGATCCGTCATTCTATTCAAGCTTAGAAAAACTTTTCCTCCAGCGAAGTTTCAAATGGCTCGAAAAAACGGAGGCTGCTGCTTTCCATCGTCAAACATCCAAATTTTCGATCGATTTTTCGACAGTTCGGAAACAAGTGGCCGTGTTTCATGCAGTTCTAACATTCTCGCGTTTCTTCGTAGTTTTTTATCCCTCGTAACTTCTTTGCGCTCCGTTCGATAATCACAAGTGTGCGAGCTTTGTATAGGTATAACACGCAATCGTGCACATTCAAATAGTTCTTTGAATGTATGTTCTTTTGTCGAAGTTCGCGCAGTTTTCTAACGCCGTTGATGGAGACTCGTTGGCGAAGTAACTCCGGAACGTCAGCAACATTCTTCCGGTATACTAAATCCCTTCCCTCTGTTCCAGCGAGTTTCTTCGTAGTTTCTTCGACTACGATTCCCAGACGGTTTCTTAGAACTCCACGGCGCAATATCAAACACAATTCGCTTCCCAATTTCACGTATAAAACGAGAAATAAATAACGACGGGCGTTTTTGGAAAAGCAGGACAAGTTTTGAATAAAGACGAATTTCTCGAAACGTCCGACCAGACTCGGAGTTTTACTACTCGCAATTCGTTAATACGTACCTCTCAAGCGAAAGAAAATCCCCGATAAAACGTTCGAATGAAGGAAAAAAACGTCGTGAAGCACTCTCCCCTGAAACTACCTTTTTTACGGGGAATCGTGAAAAAATTCTCCAGATTCTTCGGTCGCAATCACGTTTAAGCATTCTATAAATTTCGACGTATGTAGCAATTGCCGGAGTGTGTAAACGTCCATAAAGCTATATACGACCCTAAGATAGCTAACGTCAGTATTTCCCCAACGAGCCGAGAAGGCGGAATAACGCTGCGAAAATGTGTCGAGCAGTGAATGAAACAAAGTCAAAAGTGCATAAACTCGGCTTGAATTCCAGCGGGAATTTCACTTCCAATCAATGTTCGTAACGGGAAAATTAATTGGAAAAATATCTGCGTAAGCGAGCAAGTTCAATTAACTTTTTTTCGCGACGATGTGTTAAAACGTACACCGGAAAGAATATTCCCGCGGCTAAAAAAGCGTTCCCGCATATTTTTAAAGGCTCGGTCTTTGAGTGTTTTTCATCGCGAAAAATGCAGTTTAGAGAGCATTAATTACATCGATCTTTCCGGGAATGGGCAGGGGATTTAGTTTTGTCATGCAGGGGGATTCGAAGGCAGACATCGTTTAAGGGATGCTAGATGAGGGGAAGAGGTCTCCGTATTACAATAAGCGACAGCTGCTCCCGTCGTACGCGCCAATGAAGGTGTTGCCGGAACGCAAAACTTTCATTAGCTGTGACGGGCTCTTGAGTGCTACGTAATCTCGACTAGATTAGGTGACTTTGTATCCCGACAATTCGCTCCGAATTCGACGGATGATTGAACGGCGTTTTCATCGCATTCCCGACACTCCAAATCTTTTAGAGCCTTCGAACGAGTGAAATTTCACTCCAAAGGATTAATTAAAAAAAACCCGGGTAAAACGACACGTGCGAAAGTTGCTGACTATGATTAAAGTTATCTCGAGTTCAAACAGGCCGATCTTCTTTAAACTGCGCGAGCGATGAGAAATCACTTTTTACGAAGGATAAATTTTTTACATTTCTGTCGAAAGTGCATTTCGTTACGGAGATAAGGGACATTCTACTTGGCCCTCTTTTTCATGAAAAATTAGTTTACGTAATGGATTTCGTTGCGTTCGCTGCGGGAACCGAATTTTCAGTGCTTAATATCCCGCGGCATAGAATAGACATATTGAATTCAAATTCTTGCACGAATGATTCGATTTCGGGTTCGAATACATCGAGGTATTTGAAATATACGGCTATCAGCGATGAGTTATGTCGGGAGGTCAGCGAGGCGCATTAGGGCGAGTTAGAAACTTCCAATTTTCTGTTTCATTTCTTTTAATTGTTTATTTCGTGTAAAAAATCGAAAAAGTGGAAGAGGTTACAAAAGAAGAGCTCAGACGGAAAAAGCGGCGATAAAATCAACGAAAATAAAATCGCATTTGCAATTGGATTGGCCGTGCCTCATATATTTCTCGGGTATTCCGTTGCTGCCTAAGATAATCTCGAGATTGTCTCTCGAGCGCCGGGTCAGGGTCTTTCCGTTGTTACAAAAAAGCTTTAAAAAAGAGATCTACATATCTCTTTTAGCCCCGCCAGTTTTCTAATGCTCCCGATGTCCCCGACATCGAACTTATTCGTAACTTTTCACTTCGCTGCGCTGCGAGCGCCGTATAAATTTCCCGAATCGCGAACTTTTTTCGCCCTTTTTTTGTAACCGCCTGCCTACCCAGGGCTTCTGGTCTCATTCACTTTTTCGAGGATAAAAAGTGACTTTTGTCCCGCATGAGTAATTTCGTGCCAATTCATCGCGTAGTTTTGCGAATGTTCGCTCGCGAACTACGCGAAAAACGTAATTGGTCGGCAAAATTTGCTCGTCGGGAGTTGGATAAGTTTCTATACGAAAACGCACGAGTCAATAGGATAAACGTTCAGTCGTCATTTCGTAGACAATTAAGAGATCGCGGCTTTCTGCATATTTACATCGCGAGTTTAATTAAAACCATGATATTCCCGCAACTTCATTTGGAAGTGAAATACACTATTTTGTCGTAAATTGCTTCCGATTGTGTTTCGAAGACGAAATAATGCGTTTTACCGAAACTCTCAGGATTTTTCACTTCAGTAACAAACACGCATAAAAGCTTTTCCTTGAGTCACTCAAATTTATTGAATTTCAATACTTCATACAACGTAGAAAGAATACACGCCGCCGAGAGAAAACGGCGGGTTTTTCGAAAGCTAAAAATATCGCGAGTAATTTAAAAATACAATTCCCGTAGTATACAATGTTTTTTCGTGCGGATTATATTGTTCACGAACGTCTGAATTTTACTACTACGTTAAGGGTAGTAACTGTCTCTTACACGGTCGTGATTAAATCAGAAATTTATGGAATTTCGAGTATAACAAATCGAGGGGGCGTCGTTCAAACGGAGAATCTTCCGTTCCACGTACCAAAAATTGAAGAACGTAATGGTTCAATTAATAAAGGTTAAAAAAGAACGAAATTATAGATAGAACAGGAGACACAAATGTCTCGACCAATGGGGAAAGAGATCGTAGGTCGGGCAATAGTGACGTCACAAGTGGCCGCAACTTAACGCAGCGAAGCTCCATTGTATCATCGATAGTTTGGCCAAGGACTTTGATTTTACGCAGTTGGCGCGCCTGGCGCCGCGGCGTCTGCGAAACGACACCGCTAAAGTACTGCAGCACCTCCGAGTTTCTGCGTCCAGACTCCGTAGGTCGGTCCCGCTGTATATACACAAGACCATAAATTCTCCCGCTTTTCGGAGCTTCTATACCTTCCGTACGATTCCCCGATAGTGGCCCGGTGACGTCGAAAATATAGGTCTTTTCACGAGCCAGCCACAGGGACAAGCAACTTAATATCGATCAATGAGCGCCGTGTTCGTGCTTTTTAGCCGATAAATAGCGAAGCACGTGCTCCACTATTTACGCCAGGGCCATATAAGGCGCAGATTTGTACTCTATTTAGACAGCCGCGAAAATTGATGACTCCGAGGCTTTTTTTGCGATCTTATAAACGACACTTCCCGCCGCGTTGTTTCGCTGCGAGCCGCCGTACTTTTTTACGATGATTTTATCAGTATTGATTTTTGCGCGCTCTTTTTCTTGCCGGCCAGCGGTGACGTTTATGCCGCAAGATTAAATACACTTTTTTTAACGCTACGTAAAACTTATCTTTGCTAGATTTCAATAACGTTCTGCGTTTTTCGAAGAATGTACATAAATAAGCATAATTTTCCGCTAGAGAAATAGAAATTAAAACGCTGTTTTTCTTTGGTATGAAAACGATAGAAAACCATTCCAAGGATGGTTGATGTCGATTATTTCTTCTGTTGGAAGTATCGAAGAGATTTGGGAATAAGAAGAAAAGTCGAGGGATGAAATGAGAATAACACGGAGACGAATGGAAAAGGATGGATTTCCGGGTGGACCAATTGATGGCATAACAGAAATACATTCGATCCACGTTCAGCGTTTGTCGTTAGAACGTAAACTCCGAACGATAGGGGCTCATTTGAAGCCATCGCGGCAATCAGCGCTAAATTTCTCGTTCTCATTCACGGTCATTCGTTCCCCCTTTCCCCTTTTGTAAATGCCGGAAATCACGTTGACGATGCAGTCTCGTTCGGTAAGCCGATCGAATTGCTTCGACACGAAACATTGGTTTTCAGCGTTCCAGCGCCGAGTAAATTATTCATCGTGATCCCGCACTCGTTTCACCTGGACCAAACGATTATACCAATAGTCGGCGAGAAAGGACGAAATATACGAGAATGACGATTGCTAAAAATTAATTGAAACTTCACGATCATGATAAATGGGCGGCATCGAGATCATGTACTACCGGCTTTTATCCACTTTTTTTTTATTGAGTTTCGTAATCTTTCGCGCCACTAGTTTTATACGTGCTATTGATTTTCCACCCAAGTTTTTCCCTTTGACGATTTTTCATCACTTTGACATTTCCCGATAGAGAACTAATTGCGGTTTTACGCTGTTTTTTTCATTTCTCGGATATATTTTCAGGTGCAAAAAATACGCGGCGACGAGATTAAACGCTGCGCGAACATTGATATTGTGTGCTTTCGGAATTGTAGCGTTTATATATTGATCACGCGAATTATGCGCATGATTTGCGGTGTATTATCACGGATTCGCTGACGGATATATCGAGTTCTCACGCCGAAAGCCAATTCGTGAGAGTCGCAATGTGCGCGATGAGATAATAAGATGATTATTCACTTCGCGCGACAAATGAAATAGGAGGGAGGTTAAACTCGATGGATTTTCAAATAATTGAAACGAATTTTCTTAACTCGAATGAAGAAAGCGAAATTTTTATTTCTACGGGAACAAGTGAATCATGCCTAAAGTGCACTCTTGAATATTCAAAATGGTCGTAGATAAGGTCGATATTTGGTATTGTATGCTTCATGAATTTTAAAAGCCAATAAAAGCCACTCGGAGACTTCCCGTAGAAAAAGTGAAATGTCATTCGAATCTTCCCGGTATTGGAAGGCGACTTGACGAGCGCTTTTTGATCTAATTAAACAGCTTCTCTGTTTATTGTTCTTAGCGCGATTTTAATTTCGTAAATGATGCCTCCTACGTCTTCTTTTACTTTTATAATTAAAGTGGATTATTTTTCTCGCGTGATAAACGCCGTTCATTTGAGTTTTATAATGAGTTCTTAAGTACGAGAAGAAGTGCATAATGGAGAATATTTGTCAAGAGAGTGAAACAAAGGTAACGAAAAAATGAAGCAAGTTAATTAGGAAAAGCTTCGCTACGAGTCCATTAACATCTCTCGTACTCGACGACGAAAAAAGAAAGTCTCTTGAGCTTCGATACTTCTTACGACTTCCACCTGACATACGAGTCTGCTTAACGTCTCGTAAAAAACGGACGTTATTTTTTAACGTCACTCCGTACTTTTTAAACTTTTTCCTTGCTCAATTTGATTCCTACGGAAGAACTAGAAAATACTGTCACGAGCCAGAACTTTGCACAGCTCAGCACGGTTCTAGAGTCAACTTCAGAGCAGTGTCGCTATTCTTAACTTAGATGGATCGATACATTTATCGGGTGAGTTGCGTTATGAAACTGCGAGATGAGTCGTTAATTCGGTTAGCCAATCGCACGCAGAGAGTGCTGATACCGAAAGCGAGCGTAACTTAGTTTATACCTGGTAAACTTCTGCGGCTGAGGAACAATGTTAATTATTTGCGACGGAGATATGCGAGCGGGCTGATTACAAAGTTTACGATGCCCGGAATAATGGGCTGTCGTCTTCTTTACAAAAAAAAATCAAGTCAACGCTGTCTTTATTTGGTATGAAAACGATAGAAAACCATTCAAAGGATGGTTAATGTCCATAATTTCTCCGACGCGCGCGATTCCGAAACAATGCCAGTAGGTAAACCACTGCGCAAATCACAGCGGCAAAAGCATCGCGTTGATTCAAGGACTGGCATTGGCCGTCGCGACTTAACGGCGTCGTAGAGCGCTCCGAATTCCCATCGCGAATCCGACCCTCTTACGTTTCGTTGCGCTGACGTTTACTGTCCCAAAAGGATAACACAGCACCGTCTTCCATCTGAAACAGTGCAACGGAAAAATTCACTCGTGTAATTTATACCTCGCTCGTGCTGAACGTTGCACGAAAGTTTGGAAAAACTCGAGACAAATGAAATTACATACTTCGAAAAATCAGGAATCCCCTTCTTCCACGTTGGAAAAAGCCACCCTTAAAGCAACGCAATCTTCTCGAGTAATGCAAGAGTTTTTTTGAAACCTTCATTGTTTCCGAGATTTATCGGATTGGGAAAAAAATTTCCTGAATTACGGGCAATGACACGGTGACGCGCGATGTAATCATTTATCATTTTTTCATCTTGCCGTGGGAGATTACAGGGTGAGATTACCCTAACATCGACAAAACGAAAGGATTTAGTCTAGTCCCCTCTAGACAGTATTTAAGTGGGGACATGGAGAGCAATTTACGTAGAACTGTTTTCTGCTTGCGGTAATTGGTTGTTAGCCGAAAGTGGGATTATGCACCGACACAACGGATTCATCGAGGTCACAAGGGTTGACACGTTCGATCGAAACCACAAAGGTGAAAAATGAAATGCTCAAGATTCCCGCGATTAGCCCAATTTGCATAACGACTCATCGCCCTATGCAAATTTACCGAGTATTCAATACTACGAAAAAGGAAAGGAAAATTCTTTCTTGAACTTGATTCACGTGAAAAAAGGGGGTGAAGAAAATAACGAGAGTAAAAGTACGATTTCGCTGTCGTAACTATGGAACGTTGTAAACTTGTGCGTTGCGTGTAATGGAAGCGCAACCGCAACGTTTCTGCGAACCAATTTCGAGTGCAAATTTCTCCATTTTGCATACGTAATCTTGTAATATCTGAAATATCAGTGTACACGGCGAAATTCCTGGTTTTATCTCAATTTAAAGAGCGTCTCTGTAAAATAAGATGGAAAGTTCATAGCGTTTTACGAGCTTTCCCGGTAAAAACTCGGACAATGAATTCTCCGCGCGGTTAATTTTTTTCATATTTCCATTACTTTGTTACGAAATGAAATGAAATACGAAACGTTTCGAAAAATGAAAGACAATTGTAAAGTAGGTTTCAAAAGCAATTCAACTTCGGAATAATTTATTATTGGAATAATTACAATTTGTACGGAAAATTCGCTCCGAGAGATCGATGTTTCCAAATTTCGCGACAAAATTATCGAATTACATAGCGAAAGGGAAAAACTAACGATGTTTGTTAAGCCTAATGAAAGCGCGGAAGCGAAAGAAATTGCAATGCGCGAGTCACTGAGAAGTTATGGAAGCGAGTCACGAAGTGACTTGAGTTTTGCAGTTACAAGGTCTTGAAATGTAGCACTAATGTTTTCTGAAGAGGCGAAATAATATCACTATCGGTACTGCATACTAAAAATTTAACGAACCCCTTCACGTATAGTTCAAAAAATGGTACAAAAACGACCACGGTAATGGCTTTACAAACTTTTCTCCTGTTTTCTGCGGTTAAACGAGAGAACGTTATTCGATCCCAACAACTTTATTTGTTTCAAAAACGGAAACAAAACCGTAGAAATAATAAACAAGCTGGGAATATTAATATGCGCGCGATATTTTTGTACTGTCCTCAAACATTAAAAGCTTCCACCGATCGAAAGCAATAACAGAATCATATTTCAATAATCCGTTTCGATCTGTTATTCGAAAAGTTTGGATTGATAATTAAAGTAGTCGACGCGTAATTTCAGCCGCTTGTATTGCACGAAATTCCAGCGATTTTATTTCATCCCTTCACAAAAGCTAATTAGTTTAAGCAGACATTGAAGAATTAAGGAGTTCAACTGAAACGAGAATTAGAATCACTTCCTCTTCTTCGCCCTCCACTTTCCGTATTTAGCGACAAGTATTTCAACGAGTAACACGATTATTCCCAAAGAATAGCCCGCCGCGATTAGCAAATATCCTGGAAGAAGCTGCTTTATACCAACGGTTCCCGAATCTTTATGATCGTTATTACTTTCGCCATTACTCGGCGCGTAACGACGCTGCAAGTGATTTAATAAACCCCCTTCCCGAATGTTAATTATTGTCTTATCAATTTCTTCCAAATATGGCAAACCTGCTCTAACCGCGAAAGCAAATGGAAAAGATCCGAGCGGTTCGTCCAGCACATTTACTATACTTTCATCGTAATTTGGCAGTTGCGACGACACATTAAGCAGCACAGCGAGAACCAGGCTCTTGTTTTTCCCCTGTATCAAGTCTTGCAACTTATCGTGGTACTCATCATACTCGAAAATTATGAAATGCTCGCTGAGCTTTTTCATGACTTCGCTTACCTCTGCATTCGGATCGTTTTCAGCAATCAATTGCTTCATCAACGGCGATCCACCGAGCTCGAATTCTGATTCGATTAGATCCTCTATGGTTTCAATTTGCTGATGAGAATCGTTGATAAGTTGCCCGGCTAACGAAGCCAAGTAGCACTGGGTAAGGATAAACCCAAAAATTACCCAGGATATGAACTGCACTCTCGTGGATAATTTCTGGGGTTGGCGGGGCCAGGCGTGTCCCAAGACCAAGGAGAAGACTTCCAGTAAGGATATTTCGCGCAGCGCGAGGATTCTCATTATAATGGCGACTATGGAGACGGAAATTATGGCGAACCAGACTTGAACGTTGAACGGGGTTATTAGACCTCGGAAAGAAACGTGAGGGGTGACTGGAAGCAGCCAAATAATCGGGAGCACCTGTGGTTCAACAAATTGCATTTTATCATTTATCGATTTCACTTAGTTTCCCGTTGGAGACCTTTCCATTCAAGACGAACATCCTGTTTTCCCCGTTCTGCTTTTAAAGAGTTCTATACCTTCAACATTTCGACGTATGCACGATTTTCCGGGTTTTTTTTTTAACAATTATTGTTCATCCCAGCAGATATGGAAGCACATTTCCATTTTTGCTAGGAAAATAATGGAGAATTCACGATTTGTAGAATTTTGAAAAGAATTGCAACTCTGAGAAATGTAACCTAACCTAACCTAACCCAACCCCAAGAAAGGTAATCCAGAAAAAAAATGCAAGCTGTGAAGTTGGCTCTAAAACTGTGCTGAAGTGTGCAAAGTACTGACTTTCAGCCAACTTCATAGCATGTTTCATATTGTTGTAAAACTATTGGAGTATTTTCTTTACAATGACAGTTTTCCGATAGAAAGCAATTTTAAAATCGCAAAAATGCTCACCTCGTATGGAATGGTATAATCAATAAACTCCGTAGGCGACCAAATTAATCCCCCAAAGATAATATCATGGTTTCCCAGTTCTTCCTCCAAAACTCGTTGATAATCCGAATCATTGGTCCAAGTAACTTCCTGGCCAATCAAGTGAATGTGCAAATGATCCGCGATGATGTCCATCAAGTCTCCCTCGATTCCATCGGTGATTCCATCGCTATCATTGCTATTGATAACGTACGGCTCTTCAACAAAAAAAGCCGCCAAGGCAATGCAGTTATTGAGAAAAAGAGTAGCATCGAACTCCTTCCAATTGTCCCAGGATCCTTGAACGCAAGGACCCATACTGGTGGGAGTCGAAGGCTCGCATTCGACGTTGGCTTTGAAGTATCTACTCTTGGCCATAAAATAGACATCGTTGACGCGGAACAACATCACGGCGTTTCCCACTTTGCGATCCCACAAGGCCTTCGCCCAAAGTTCGGCGTCGTCCAAGAAATTGGACTCTTTTTTGAAGCCTATTCCAATAATGACCAAAATTACGCACTTGGAGTTACAGAGATAGTTCAGGTTGGAAGATACGTTGTTCATCGAGCGCAAATCGTCGAGGACAATCAAGGCGTTGGACGAAGCTCGGTGACTCGACTGGGGATCCAATTTTCCCTGGAGCAAATATATGGGTAATGCGGTTAGCAGCTGCCGCAAGACGAGCTCGGTGCCGGGGGAAGCTCGCGGCAAGTCCGGGACGAGTGTCGGGACGTATCCAGGGCATTCCAGACGTTCACGGAGAAAAGCAAACAAACATGAATCCGATGAACCAGTCTGGGCGTTTCTGGTCTCCTCGAAACGAGCGAAAAACTTGTTTTCGCCACCGGATTCGTACCTCAAAATCAATTCCTCCGAGGTTTCTGGCACGACGATGGCTCGGAGGACTTGAATGATTAACGCGAGCCGCAGAGCGAACATTCTGACGATGAATTATTCTGCGGGCGAGTCGCGGGGACAAGGATGCTTTCGTGATACCTGCAGGGAACCGATCTAATTAGCTGGCTTTTTATCAAGCGTTCCCGCCGATGAGCTCGCGAGCTGACGTGCGAGATTAATGAGATAGCACGAAACACTCTCGGCAAATATTTGCCATCGGCGCTCTTGACATCGACGATTTTGACATTGAAAAGTTAAACTTCAACCTTTTCCGCATTTTTCCATGAATTAAAAAACGACGAGGATTGCAATATTTTTTGATGAAAAATGGAAAACTTCGTGCTGCTGCGGAATGTTTCGAAGCGGGTTTGAATAGAAGCTTTTGCTTGATTTAATAGCGATATCCTGGGGAAACAAGCGCGGTTGCGTGTCAATGGAATATTAAACACAGAGACATCGTGTGTAACGTGCAGCCCGGGAGAAAACGAAACGTATAACATGCAGATGTGACACTGAAGAAAAGTTTGAACGTCATGCGACGATAAAGTAGCACGCCTCGATGTCTGGGCGCGCAAGTTTTACCGTCATCCGGGTAATGCCAAGATCCTATTTATTAACGGGCGAATAATGTTGAGCCAGCGTTCGTAACCCCGGAAATTGTAAAGGGAAAAAGAAGTTTTAAATCGCGGAAGATTTTTTCTGAGAAATTATCCTCCTTCCAAACGGCGGAATGATTTATGTCCAGTGTTGTAATTAATTTTGAAGCTTTGGATCGATGTATTTACGTACGTTTTTTCGTATTTTCAGGGCTTTTGTAAGGATATTGTGCGTGTGCTGTCCCAGGCGAATGCGGAGAAGGTATCAACCGGCATTTAGATGCAAACCCAGTCAGGTACGGCAGTTTTTCTACCCTCCAGAGACCGATTGTTTATTGAAAGTTGCGATTGCGGAAATAAATAAAAAATGGTTCGAATGGACTGTTTTCAGCAATAAATTACGTTCTATTAAAAAAACTCTTCATAATCCGCTGAATCAATAATTTTTCGATTAATCGCGAGGTATTAAAATTCGATAAAAAGCTGTCCGAAATAATTATAATTTCAAATTTACTTCATTGATTGAAATTTAATTGGAGTTCGAGTTAATCCAAATTGTTCGGGTCGAAGTCGTTCCATTTTCAGTCCAAGGAAAACCGCGGAATGTTTCATCGCGCTCCACTGAAAAATGTCGCGAAAATTTAACTTTTCTTCAACTTTCTCCGCGAAAAAAAGCGTGTTTTGATAAATTCCGCGTCCAAGAAAACTTTACGAGGATTGCGCGCAACGGGATGAAATATGCTTTTATGAAATAAATTGCATAAAAATGGATGACGGGTGGAAGCATTAACCGTAATGCTCTATAAACCCCAGTGGAAACAGCAGCTAATCCACGCCGGCAAAAAATGTAAAGAACGTCACGGTTATACGTTTCTGATTAGCCCATCGCGTGCTTTAAGCTTAATGCATCTCCGGATTCGACCAAAACTTTGTCCTACCTTTGATCTCGAGGAAATTGCGTGTAAAACATGAGTAAAACGCGACACCCCCATAAGTTAAACATTACGAGACAGCGCGTAACAGGAAGCATTCATCAATCATGGTTTTATCAAGCTCTGAATTAAGAAACATTTATTTCCACTGACCCCTTTGTGACTACGAATTCTTTCATTTGCATTTTCACATCGAAATAATCCAATTTCGTGCTTCTTTTCGTTCGCTTTGTCAATGAAATTAATTTTTTATCACGAAAAGCATGTTTCAATTAATTAAAACGATGTAATAAATTTATTCGAAGTATTTTTTATGGCATTCCCCGGGTGAAAATTATTTAAAGAGCAGCAGTGAATGTTTTCTCTCTCGTAACTACCGATTCGAATAAAGAAAGACTGGAAAATCAATATTCCCGAACAATACGTTCGATCAGCGCGAATATAACATTACTATCTAACGAACTCGACCGCGTATTAATAAATCATGATTATTTATCATCGTAATTTACGGCATTCGCTATCGTGAATTATTCATTTCGCTGATTAACGATTTTTCATTGCTTTTATCAAAAAAAGTATTGGAGTTCGGGTTATTTCCAAATTTCTTCAAGCGGTCATAAAGAGAAATAAAAAATCACCGAACAACGCGCATCGCTGGTTTTCTTTGGTATGAAAACGATAGAAACCATTCCCATAGTTTTGCACTATTTTCGCTCTGAAGAACTCGGAGAAAACGTTTGTTTCAGTACGTGTCCGGAATTGGGCCAGGTGCGACAACGAGCAGCGTAAGTTACAGCAGCGTCAGTCAGAGCAGCGATGGCGGCGTCTGCACGACCGGAAGTGGACCTCCCAGCACCAGCATGTGACGTCACGCAGGGTCCCGATCGGGGCCGCGAAGAGAACGAGCCATCCGTTTCCGGGACACGTGATTGTAAGCCAATCACGCTCGATCCGACTTTCGCCCGAAATTTCATCGAGTTTAACGATTTTTCCGAACCGGAGGAAACTAAACAAAAAGTGATGAACAATCAGTGGTGGCAATTCTGCGTTTGAATAAACTATGAACGGAGAATGGGGTTTATCGGGGAGTGATTAGATTACGGACCAATGAGAACTTTACGTGTGCCTCTTTCGAAAAAGGGGAATATATCGAAAGGGATTGTGTATATATATATATTTTGTCTCGCGCTATTCGACCATGTTTGTTACCGAAAGTTTTCTCATTTTATTCCAGTCCCGTTACCCCAGGAAACACACTTCGAAGAAGACGTTCCCTGTCGAATGATGACATTGATTTCGCTCGGAGTTTAGAATAAATATCGACGCAAATGCGGGGGAAACTTTTCGCAGGGCACTTTGGCTCTTTTCGAGTAACGAATTGACCATTCGTTCCATGATAAGTTTCTTAGTTAAATTCGGAAGTGAAAAAGTTGCGAGGTTTTATAGCGAAACTTGGGGTAGGAAGCAATGAGTCCGGGAAATTCGTGTTTTTATGACGTTTTTGGTGTAGTTTTATCGGAGTGTTGAAAAAGTAGACGAAGTTGACGTCGTTATAAACATTCCTTGTCATCATTTGACGCGGACTTTTTCTGAATGTATACACGGTAGTTTTCGAACTAATTCTTGGAAGTAGAATATCTCGTAAATGGTATTTCGTTGTAAAGAAAATATGTAATGGGACTGCAGGAAAATTGAGAAGTGTCTAATATGTGTAGATCTGGAAAATCGATTGAAAATTAAAGGAATTCCTATCGTCACGCTCTGTTTCATCAACTCTTTACCCCTAAAAATCATCCTGAACTAAAGCCAATACATCGAAACAATTTAGGTTATGCAAATTTTTAACTCGCCAAATTTGAGTTGAGGAACAAAATTTCATGAGAAAAATTTGTCTTATTTTATTACCTACAACTCAGTATTTCCTAACGTGCGTTTTACGTGAAGAAATTATTTATGCAAATTCTGAATTATTCAACTCCATGCCTTTTTCGCGCCGGAACAAATATTCGATCGCAGCTCCATCTACCGTCAGCCCCCAAAATCACTTACCCAACGCATGCGCAGTTCGTTACAAATTCCGGCGCGCGCGTTCTTTCGTAAATAAGGTTATGTGACATCGAAATAAACGAAATAAATCGAATAAATATAAAGTTTAAGTTTCCAAATTCGTGAAAATCTCGCGGAAGGAGCTCGAAACCGACTCTAATTAATATAAAGGACATAAACAAGTGCCAAAATGAGCGACTCCGTGGACTTCAACGAGATCGTGTGTACAGCGGAGCAAATGTCGGCGACAGTCGAAGGCACCGGAGAACTTCCCCAGGTCGAAAGAAACCTCCACCAGATACTAGACGCCGCCAAAGAACTTTGGTCTCGCATCACGCACACCGGAACTCAAGATAATCAAGTCCAAGCGTAAGTCAACATAACCTCAAAAATTTTTCCGAAAACGAACACCGAATACAAAATATCGCACAACGCTCAAGTTTTTCTTACATTTCTGGTCAGTTCCCGTTACTTTCGTACCAATGTATCAATTTCCAAGCAATTTTCGATTCAAAAAACTGACAAAAACCTCGATATATTCCAGGCACCTTTTGCTGGGCTCCAAGGGCGTGGACCTGCCCCAAATTTCGCAAAAGCTGTCATCCTTGAGCACTCGCCGCACCTTCGAGCCCCTGGACCCCATCGCCGACACCGACATCAACAGTTACCTCCGAAACGAGAAAGAAAACGCAATCTTATCCATCATCGAACAAGTCCACAAAGATGTAACCCCAAAAACCCCCAAAATTCCCCACCAAAAACTAATTCCACCCCCTTCATTCCAGACGTTCCAGCTGAACCGAGTGCAACAACTAGAACACATGCTCGGAGAATGGAAACAAATGCGCTTCGAAATAATGAATTCCATGACGGCGCCGTCCGGAGACTTGGTCGACCTCCGAGGAACGCCGCAGCGGACGAA
>JABFQM010001633.1:0-10428 GCA_022816865.1 Zelostemma sp. ZL-2020
AGTGGCCAAATAGTTACTACTTCGTCAAGTAAGTTGATCTTATGAACAACACGATTATATTGGGTTGAAAGAATTGATGCACTTTTTTCTGTTAAACTAAACCATTTGTTACCGCCTTTTATTTTTATCCTTCGAATCAAAAAAGACTCATTTTTCAGGTGAGACTGGGGCTGTACGAATTTGCTATGATGGAATGCCTATGAAAGATGATGATTTGTATTGCGGCGAAGGAAACTGCAATCTGTTCGGCTGTGATAGTAGCGGTGGTTGCCGAACGCTGATTTTTTTTAACAATGAATAAAGGAATACTGTTATTGGATTACAAATACATTTTTTTTCCACTATTCCAAGAAGGACATCAATGAGTTATAGAAATCCATTGACTGGACCTTTTTGGTAAAATTCGTCTGAAATTATATTTTGTGAGATCTTACGCAAGTTCTGTTCAAATAGAGGCGAGTCCATTATGATGAATGATAATAATAGAAAACGAGTAATTAAGAATGTCTTGTTCCACTTATTTATTACTTGAGATACTGCAGATATCTTCCGGACAATTCCAGTCGTTGAACAATGAACAAAGGCTTTTTTTCTAGCTTTTGCAGAAAAGAGAAATTTTCCAGCTTGAACACGATTTAAGATTGGAGGAAAAGATATTCGAGTAGGATTGAATTAATAGAAATTATGCTCGTTGAATCTATATTTCTATTAAGAGAATCATACAATTCTTCCAATGATTCCGTCCGTTCAGAAACATTAATAAGCACACCCCGGAAGTCTAAATTGGGAACTAATAGATATTAATTGAAAAGTATGTCACTTCATTTCCTCGCAAGTTTAAGCATCACTTAATGGAACAATTTTACCACACATTACATAACTCCATTGATTCGAAATTATTCACTTTAATCGAAGGCAAAAGGTAGCAGCTTCGAAATTCTGATGATTCGAAATCGTTTGGGAAAACGATTTCGAAAAAATCAAGAAAACACTTATGTTCCCATGTGTTTTAATAAACTCGCGTCCAAGACTTATACATTGTTGTATCAGAGTTTGTACCACGAGTATAGTCATTTTTATTAGATTCAACAAAAAAAGATAAGGAAGATAATATATAAAGACCGAGTTCCCAGTCCGTTTCTTCAGTATTTGTTAAAACGCTGAGTTAGCAATGTCTGCAAGAATTTTCATTCTTTGGGCCTTTTTCGGCGCAGTGTTCGTGAGTTCAAATGTAATTGTCGATTTCCGCGAACAATTAATCTTGCTTTGTAACTATTGGTGACAGGCCAAGGATACCAATAGAGGAAGAATTGTGGAATTAATGACGGCTATCGACGAAGACATTAAATTCGTCAGTGGTCAGTCCTTCCAAGTAACGAAAATGTACACGAATGTCAATCAGATTCTCGAAATCAAGATCGGTAACATCGAAAGATTAAAATCGTCATTATTCGCGTCAATTGACCAGGTGAGTAATATTGAAAAAACACTCGGAGCAGTCTTCATTTTCATCGTCGTTTTATATGGTTCTTTAGATCGGGACGCTTATGGAAGCTGAGAAAATGGATAAAACACGGTTAGCATATGGATCCTATTTCATATATAAAATCAGCAAAAGCGTCGCCAAATGCATCCAATCACTTCCGAGAAAGCTTTCCTCTGATCTTGTGGAAAGTACACTAACTTTCTCTCAAATTGCGGAACACCTCAAGTCAATCAAGTTGAATGTGAAGAATCAATATCCTGATGTCTCTACTCGTACGTGGCTACACTCGGTAAAGTTAATGGCGCTCGTACTCTCCATTTTATTCTTTTCTACAACTCAACCTTTTATACTAGACCAACATGAACATACGTAGAATAATGGCAAGTCTGGAAACTTACGTGAACATGCATTCAGGCGCAATCGAACATATGATCCTCAAATTCGACGATACCCCAGTCTACGCGGAATGCCTCGCCCACAACTCAGTTGTGCAAACGATTAAACGTCTGGATTCATTTTGTTCGGGTGTGAGAAGCATTTTTGATGCTCAGCTTAGTAGTGGAGTTGACGATAAGATGAAGTCGGCGATGGAGGAGCTGATTAATGAGTTCAATGATAATGTGGGTAATTTGGAACAGGAAATCAAATCTTGGAAGCAAGTTGACAGCCAGTTTCGCCAAGTCCTCCCTTACTACTACTATCGTACTACCTAGTAGCGCAATACTTGAATCCTCGAGTTGGAATATTATCATGAATAACTGGTTTATAATCCTGTTCAAGCGTTATATAGTTTCTATTTCATAACTGGGCATGACTTCAAAAGATATGCGGATCTAAATTTCCATAATCTCTTCCATAGGAAATACTGTCGAAAAAAGTGAGAAATATATCTGTAATTTATTTAACGCGATACAATTATGAACATTCCCTGTATTGTATACTTTTTGTTATTACAAATAAAGAGTACATTCAAATGTTTAATTGTATAAATGATTATGATAAAATCGCTTATGAGGCAAGATGCAAGGCTCTTGTTCCGGCAGAAATCAGTATTTGGAATTCGAAATTGCGCGTGCAAAGAGCGGAGCGAAGAAGACCGTAGGCGCCCTCTTGAATTTTTCTCTCCAAAATTTCCCGCTATCGGAAAACGTTTTCGCCGCAAAAATTCTCTAACTGCGCGGACCAGTATTTATTCAGCGATAAAACGTAGAGTTTTAATACATTAGTTATGGAAATTAGTTTGAAATGGCAGTCCCGTATGTAACTTCCCCTCTCTTCTGCGCATGGTCACCAAAATTTTAGTCGTATCAGTGAGTCTTTTGCATTGACTATGTATACATTTTGAAATGAAGACGATCGTTGCGGTTTTTTTCGGCAATGGTGATATTCAGTGTTTTTCGTGTTAAAAAAGGCGGAAAATATAATTAAATAGATGAAAATATTGGCGCCTGCGTTCATGTATGGGCGAGTGACTCCGCTGCGATTCCGAAGAAATTCGTGGTGCTGCCATCTTTTCAATATGACGAGCGCGTGGGGAATATCAAACGTTAGAACAGTCGCACGTGGCTGCTATCCATCGAAAATTATTTTTCATGACACCTCTATAGAAAATTCAACTTTCGATGCCTGTTGAGCGGGGCGAAAGTAGCTCTTTCGCCGCGAGACGCGAAAGTGAAATACAGATTTCCGATTAAATGAGTTTGCAACGCCACCACTCGCCAGGCATCTCAAGTTTAATTTTGTATAGAGGTGGTCATGAAAAAAAGTATGCGTTACTCGGGGAGAAACAACGAAATTACGAATGTGAAGTTAGCTGCCCGAGCGAAGCGAGATCATCCACCATTCTCATCGGCAATTCATACGTTTCTTTAGATCGAGGCACTCATAAAAGCTGAAAAAAATGGATAGAAGGGAGCTACCAAATGGATTCGATTTTATAAAGAAAATCAGCGGGAGCGTTCCCGAGGCAGAATTTTTCGAGGGCATTGGAGAATCATTTGAGGTTTGAAGTGAGGGCGAAATTGAGTAGATCTCTGAAGATCTCAGAAGATCTCGCAGAATAGATCTCTAGAGATCTCTGGAGATCTCCTTCATTATTCCCGGGTATCGGGTATACGTTATAATAAATAACGAGTTATAAACAACGTCTCGTTCCACTTATTTATTACTTGAGATACTGCAGATATCTTCCGAAAAATTAAATTCGTTGAACAATAAACTACGGCTTTTAATTTATATTTATTGTAAAAAACACAAATTCCTTTCTTAGAAGCGAATTAGCCTTGATTTAGTTACTTAGAGATTGATAGCTATTCAATATTAGAGAAAACGATATTTTAGTAGGATTGAATATGTTGAAAAATGTAGCGTCGTTTGCGATTTCTTCTCAACTTGATTAGAGCAGGTAAATTACAGGAATTGTGCTAATTCAATGTATATTGCTATTAACAAAATAAAACAATTTCACCAATGATTTTGTCCGTTCGTGAACATTGATGTGCACACGCCGGAAGCCTGAATGGAAAATTAATAGACATGAATCAAAAAGTATGTCACTTCATTTTCTTGCGAGTCTATAAGCATCACTTGATAAAACGATTTCATCACACATTTTATAACTCCGTTGATTGGAAACTATTAACAATTATGAAAGACAAAAGGAGCAGCTTCAAAATCCCAATGATTGGGAATCGATGAGAACGTTGCAAATTTCGAAATAACGTAATTTTGTTCAGTGAAACTATTCAATTCAGCATTAATTCAATGTGTGCCTGTAATATGTTTCAATCCAAAAATTACTTGAGTTGAATTTACCTCGGGTCCAAGACCTATACATTGTGTTATCAAAGTTTTCACAATAAGTATGGTCATTAGTATTACATTCGACGAAAAAAGATGAGAATTATAATATAGAAGGACCAAGTTCTTAGTTCGTTTCTTCGGTATTCGTTGAAACGCCGAGCTAGCAATGTCTGCAAAAATTTTTATCCTTTATGCCGTTTTCGAAAATGTACACGATTGTTCGTTAGATTCTACAATTCAAGATCGGTGAAATCGTAGGTTCAAAACAGTCATTACTGACGTCGATTGACCAGGTGTGTAATATCAAAAAAATTCTTAGATCATCTACCATTCGATCGTCAATTCGTACGTTATTGGTTTTCCTTTTCTGCCGGTTTTGCTTTCCTACAGCTTAACCTTTTTGTACTTGACTAACGTGGACAGGAGTTAGATAATGCACTATGTAGAAACTTTCGTGGACATGCATAAACAACCAATCGAACGTATGACCCTTAATAACAACAATACCCCAGTCTACGCGAAATGCCGCGCCGACAACTCAGTTGAACTAAGGATTGAAAATTTAGATGCATTTAGTTCAGGTGTAAAAAGCATGAACAATGATAAGATCGCTGTTGGCATTTATGATGTGTTGAAGTCGGCAATGGAGGAGCTGTTTAATGAGTTTGATAATAATGTGGGTAATTTGGAACAGGAAATCAGAACTTGGCACCAAGTTGACAGCCCGTTACGCCAAATATATAGTCCCGGTACTGTACGGACTTCAGTACCTACGTTTCCATCCTAGGGATAAAGCGATGTACAGGCGGTCTTTCGCACGACGCCATAGCAAAAGTGTGCATATAGGGTATACGTAATAATGAATAACAAGTAATGAAGAACTTCCTGTTCCACTTATATATTATTTAAGATACTGCGAACATTTCTTGGAAAATACCACCCGTTGAACAATAAACAATGGCCTCTCATTTTCATTGATTGTAAGAAACACAAATTACTCTCTTAAAGTTGAATCAGCCTCAATTTTTTCACTCATAGATTGAGCACGATTCGACATTAAAGACAAAAATGTTTCAGTATGATTAAATCTGTTGAAAATGTCGCCATGTTTGCAATTTTTTCACAACTCGATTGGAGCGGGTAATTTACGGAAATTCTGCTCGTTAATTTTTTATTGCTATTGACAAAATAAAGCAATCAAACTTATGTTGTCGTCCGGTCGAAAACATTGATAAGCACACACCGGAAGACTAAATTAGAAACTAATAGACAATAATTGTAAAGGATGTCACTTATTTTTCTTGTGTGTCTAAGCATTACTCAATGAAACAATTTTATTATGCATTCCATTATTCCGTGAATTGAAAACTATTGACAATTATTGAAGGCAAAAGAAGCAGCTTTGTCATTTCAATTAATGGAAATCGATTGGAACGTTGCAAATTTCGAAATCACAAAATTCTGATAGAATGAAATAAGAATGATGAAATAAAAAAATTCATCCGAACAAAAGTTTGAATGCATTATGTTCGGACGTAAGATCTTACTGAGAAATGTATACGTAATTAATTCAACATGACATGAATATAAACATAAACTGTACCGTATACTTTGTACAATTACGAAGAATCTGTACCTAAAAATGTTATTGTGTAGGAATAATGTTGAAAGCGCCCATGGGTCAAGATTTAAAGCTCTTGTTCCTGCGGAAATCGATATTTTGAATTTGAAATTCGAAATAAAAATTTTATTATACTTCAAACTTTGTAAATTTACGCTGTATAGTAAAGTTCCGTAATTTACATGAGGCAAAGCAAAGATTTGACTTTTTCGGAGCGCTCTTTGTCTTCTAATATCGGTACTAACCACTACAACCACCACAAAATCCAAGCCTCTGATCCTAATCTTCGGAAAAAAAATCCTTTAGAATAACGAGTTTAAGTTCGAAGGCATATAAAACATAAGCTATCTTGTAAATTACACACAATACTAAAGCGAAGTTACGAATACATCAATGTTATATTTTGAAGGCTCGTTAGACCTTCCTGCACAAATTTCGTTTGTGCTCGAATAAACTCGAATGATTAATTCAATGATTTTTATTGAATGCTCATTAGAATAAGAACATCATTCGAAGTAAGCAGATCTATTCTGCTGTTTAACTTTTTTTTTAATACAAAAATTATAAGTTTTCAATGTTTCGGCTGTAAATGCAATGACGGTTGCCGGAGTACTTCGATCGGAAAAAAGCGAAGCAAAAACCGAACTTTTCTTGGAGGTTCTCTAGAGAACAAACTCTTTCTGAAGTCTGATGTTTAAAAATTTTGAAATGTTTCCTCGGATCTATCATTGCAATAGCGTTATTTCCGTCAATGGCCATATTTTCGACATCGCTTTGTAATTGAATTGTTTGTTCGTTTTTAATTGGTGTTGTGTCCTCAATTTTAAATGAAGAGCTGTTTGTCAATGACTGCTATCTACATTAACGCTCGTCAAGTTAAAAATAACTTTTGATCGGAACGACAAATTGATAGCTCTATTAAAAACATGTAACGTAGAAAAAACAACGTCTGCATATTTTTATAGAAAAATTTAGCATATTTTCATAGATATTTTGTACAAAAAGTTATCAACAAATTCTTGCTCCCCGGGTTAGAAACTTCATGTAGGGTGACAATGAGTATGAAAAAAATTATTGCACGTTCAAATATCCATTTTTTGGGAAAACCGCTGAACTAAACCTGAGTAAAAATTAATTTCCCAATAACTATCTATTAGCGTCGTTTCACACACACGGGAACATCCGTAACATCGCCTCATCAAGAGTTTTTTCTTCGATGTCATTTCGTGACGAGTAGGCAATACAAGACGATTGGCTCTTACTGATCACAGTCGCCCAATCCCTGCTCTTTAAGTAACATTTGAGACAAACTCGTCTCAAGATAAAAAATTAATCACGTTATTTGAGTAAGTATGTCAAATACTTTTTCCACATCCTGGGAACACTGCTCATTTCGACCGAATAGATTTTGTATAAATTAACCGCCGGCGTCCATTCAAAACACATTCGTCCAAAGTCACAAATCGCTAACTGGTCGTATTAAGAAATGGGTGCTGCAAAAGTTAACGCCAACATCGCTTTGATCGTGATATTACTGACGGTTTTTTCAAATCTGAATGAAATCAACGCAGAGTGTTGCAACGACTTGGTATACACACAACCATACTGTAAGTTATTTTCCGAAGAGCACGATTATATTAAGTAGAATTATTCGGTAAACGTTTTTTAAACTGCCGCGAAATGAAACTCAACATCATGTGACACTCCCTTATATGTACATTGCGATTGAAGATAGACTTACTGTTCCAGGCTTAGATACGCATGCTAGAATTTGCGATGATGGAACATTATTGGGACCCGGTGAACGTTGCAGTAAAGGACCATGCAATATATTCGGCTGTAATTGCGATAACGGTTGCCGAACTTCTCCGATTACTTGGGAGCGCGAGGATGTAGTAAACTTATTTTGTAAACGTCATGCAATGGCTCAGCATTCTGCACTTCTGCGGCGAGAATTGGATAATCCAGGGTCCCCCTCGTTTCTCGATGTATTTCATTTTCTCGATCTGCACGCATGGATTTCCCGCGATATGAAATATCTAATAGAAAAATTGCTGTCGTCCTCCGTTGCGGAAGATACGAAAAAATTCGATACACAGTATAGAGAATTAATTTCGTCCGCGCAGCAGAAAGGTGGTTCTTTCATCAATGTAGACGAAGCGAAATATTATTACAAAACATTAAGAAAACTTCTTGAAGAGTTGGACAGTTTAGTACACAACTAAAATCTGGTTTCACGTTGAACTAATCATGTTGTGGAAAAACTTTTATTTTTGTTTAACGATGAATAAAGGACAAGTCTTATAAGATTGTAAGATCATTTGTTTCCACAATTCCTACAGCTTTCCCAACTTTCAGATTCGTCAACATTTCTATTGAAAATATATGAACCTACATTATTTGACAATAAGAAAGAAGAGATATCATTCCACCATTAACATTGACAGTTTGATACAGAAGATATGACACCTGACCCTCTAAATGGTGAGATTTTCACTCCGAAAGAGTAACGTTTTGCCGTATATTGGACTTCACTTGGAGGACATTAGAAAGCTTGCAAAATGCGTTCCAGACATTTGGCTGTTAATGATGGCGGTATCCTTCTGTTAATGGCCGTATTTTCGGCAAAGCGGTCCAAGACAGGGAGTGTTTCTGGTGGCTGATTCAAAATCACTTGCCGTGTATGTTTATATGGTGTCGAATGTAGCATTTATCACTTTGTTAGTGAAATTGATGTCATGTTTCACCGGTGAAAATTCGATTTTCAAAACTATATTTTCATACCGGGTCAGTGTGGTGTTTGGGTCACCACAAGTAGGTTGGAAGACCACGCGATTAATAACGAATACCTTGTTTTGATGAAACAAGTGATACTTTATCTTCCGTATGAGGAAGGAGGCCCGATGTTTGAGATGACTTTGGCGTGTATGCCACAGCTGAGGCGTAGCTGCAAAAGCTCGATCTTTAAAGTTGTAGCATCGCGATCTTTTTGGAGAAGAACCTCTGCTTGCGACTGCGAGATCGCGAATCGGGGCGAGCGATCGCGTGATGCTTCGATGTGTGTGTGTAACTCAACGACAGTGACGCCACAACAGCGAGAGTATATTAAAAACATTTTTTTGTCATTTTCTATTTATTTAAATTTGAAATGATCTAAACATATAATTTCAACCTAATTGAAGAAACATTTCACTTTGGCATGTTAAACAACAGTGAACTCACAATAACAGGCACGTACTTTTAAAACATTTACCGTTAATTGCACTTTTAAATACTGACGTATACAACGTTTTACTGGAAGTGTTTCGCGCGCGCTTCGCTCAGGCTGCGCCACTTGTCACATGCATGTCTGGTATACGAATAAATGAATAACGAGTTATATAAAGGAACGTCTTGTTCCACTTATTGACTACCTAAGATACTACAGATATCTTCCGGGAAATTCGATTTGTTGAAGAATGAACTGCGGCTTTTTATTTTCAGCTTTTGTAAAGAAACAAATCATTGTCTCAGAGGCGAATGGGCTTCGATGTTGTTACTCATAGATTGAGTAGATTTAACATTAGAAAAAAAGATATTTTAGTAGGATTAAATATGTAGGAGAATTATGCGTTCTTGCAATTTCTCCGAAACTCGATTTAAGCGGGTATTTAATGGAAATTCTGCTTGTTGAATTTATATTTCTAATAATGAAATCAAGCAATTCAACTAATGATGTCGTCCAACATTGATTGATGAGCACACACCGGAAGACTAAATTGGAAACTTATCGACAATAATTGAAAAGTATCCCGAGTCGAGGTTTTCACTCTCGGTTTTGACTTCGTTCACCATCGTGACACGGAAGAAAAGAAGTTGAAACTATAATACAATTTTAGCAATAGCCTATATGTTTCACCATCGTTTTCACCATCGTAAGATGCAGTTATTTCCAAAAATGCAGGTTTCGATCGTGAAAACGATGGTGAAACGTTAAATGAAATTTAGTTTCACCCTCGTTTGAACATCTTTCACCATCGCGGACATTAGAATATTCTTACCTTCGTTTGAACATTTTTCACCTTCGTTAATGCGATTCAACGATTTCAATTTAAAAAAAATTGAAATCGTTGCAATTTTCAAGGTTTGATTTATTTATTTATTTATATTTATATTTTGACATTTATCTTTTTGCAACGAAGATCCAGGACCCCTTTCTATCTTCAGGTCTCAAGTCACTTTTTTTTCGATTTTAAATACATTGTTGTTCTCCGCAACGAAGATTCGAACCCGAGACCCACTCTCGCGCGTCTCGGGTTCGGAATCACTAGTCGCGTGCGCTGCCTACTGCACCATGGTCCCTGAGCAAGAGCGGAACGTTAATACTGGGTACATATGTGGGATCGGGTTTTTGAGTAACAAAGTCGAGTCAGTTTTAACGTAAGGTTTGTTACTAACTTATTAAATGAATGTGCGCTTTTGGCAAAAATAAAGCAAAGAGCTATAGACGAGCTAACACTGCTCGGCGTCACGATTGGTT
>JABFQM010001634.1:0-19676 GCA_022816865.1 Zelostemma sp. ZL-2020
GAATCATATGCAAGTCGCTTGCATTCGAGACCTCAAAAGTCTCAAAGTAGCCCTCACTTCGAACCTTAAACGGTCCTCAATGGACTCAATTTATCGTAAAAAAATTTCGCCTCGGGGAAACCGCAAGAAATCGTTGGCCTAATATCAATAGCCAAATAGTTTTGTCTTTGCTGAACATTTTGCCGATGAGAAAAATGACACCTAACCTGCAAGCCTGAAGAAAAATATAATAGCAAATCTTTCAAAGACTTGATCCTCGTTCGGCAGTTCTTTCTCAACCCGGGAGTGAAATTTGCCCTGTCTATATCATTAAATAACTACTTTTTAATTGATTTTTAGTAGTTCCGTATATGTTTTCAAGCAAAACTGTGGATTTGGAATAGTTCCCGTTCGCGTCACCAGATGTCATATTGCTACAGTCAAATCCCAATTGTTCCTTGACGAATGCTGAATTAAGCGTCCTCGAAAGATTCGAAAGTAATTGCATTTTAAGAATCGCAGTGAGCTTTTTATCTCCTACGCAATACATTAGCGCCGTAAAAAATGCCTAATTTCCATTCTTAAACGTCGTAAAAACAGCATTTTTCAACGACCGTGTACACCTCGGTAAAAAATATTACAACATTCGCTATGCGTTACAAAACGACGATACAAAATATCTTGCGACCGATTTCTTAAATGCGAATTTCAACTTTGGGGGGGGGGGAATTATTTACGAAATTAAACTTTCAGGCGTTGTAACAATTAAGGCATTCTATGCGTACTTTGACGTTTTGTCGAGATAAAGCGCGATAATAAAATCGATGCAGAAATAAGGCCACGAGAATTATGAAAAATCCGATTCGTGACGCATTTCTTATCGCCGTCTTTCCCAAAATCCGGAACTTTTTACATCCATAAATTTGTCGAAGAGAATTATTGAAAGACCCGGAGCAATCAATCTCGTCGTCGTGCTTTATCGTACAATTGTTATCATGATTCTAAACATTTTTTCCATTGTAGCATTCCTTAACAACAAATCACGCAAGTTTTTATGCTTATATCTTATATATAATGCGTCGCAACCACGAAAAGAAAAAACGCGAGTGGCGCAATAAAAACACGTCGAACTTTTTCATTCGGTATAAAAATAAACTCGTGCTTCTATTGATTTTTGATTAGAGATTCATCAATAATTGCACCAACAGTTTCCCAATAATATTTTTTCTCGTTATCGAAGCGAGTTTCTTCGACGCTTTCGGAGTTTGTTTTCACTCCTTGAATATTTAAATAACAAGTGATGCTTCGATCTGCATTATCGGGGATACTTTATGTCACTTCAATTAGATCGTATCTTTTTTCTGGGTTCAGAATTATCAGGAAAAATGGTACGACCAGCATGAAGCGTATTATTGCATCGATCGGTACGATTTGACACGGTCAAACAACCTATACAAATTGCAGAGGAAACGTTCTATTGAACCTCGCTTACAACTGAATTAACAGCTTTGCATGCGCTTTGCAAAGTACATATATTCTACAATTTCGATTGTTCTGCAAAATCTAACTGCATATTGATAACAATTTTGATTAACAATTCCGCTAACATCTGAACTAGAACGATGGGTGTAAATTCGTCAAATTCGTTTGTTTCGCTTGATTATACGTAGCGAAAAATATTCTTCTTCATGTAAATGATTAATCGGATCAAGCGCATTTTTGGTAAAACCATAATCGCGTATAAACTTACCGCTACGTGAGGCACCGCGTTAGCAATTTTAATGACCTGGCAAAGGCTTAAAAAAGAGTTATTCACGAGATCGCGCGCGGATACCATCGCTAAGCTCAAAGCTTTTGTAAAAGCGCTCAAAATCGCCGTGACCCTGTCGTGCTATTTCGTTCATTTCGCATCCTTGAAATGTTTCCCTTAATTTTTTGTTTCACAAAATAAGTGAGCAGTCATAAAATCGTTTCATTTAATTGTTTTTCGCATTTACTTTTTAATAACAAAACATTCGAATTTGAATTACTCCAGAAACATTTTATTTTATCTGATAATTCATTTATTTGTTTAGTTATTTATTTATTTATTTAACAACAGGCCATTGGCCCAAATACAAAAAATAATAAAGACGAGTTAATACACCGCAGTGAAGATGCAACAAATTTTTCTCTTACTTCGAATTTCAATATTATTATATAAAAACCATAATCGATTCAATGCGCTCACCAAGAATAACGAAGGAAAAAAAATAAGTAACTTAAATAATTCAGACATAACGTAAAATAGATTCTTTTGTGTGTTTCTTAAAAACCGATAATTGTTACAAATTTCCAAACGAATCAAATTTTTTCCTCCGCGTTTAATTTTTTTAAATCGGGACTTTCAAACCTGAAAAGCATGAAATTTTGACGAAGGATAAACGTTGTTTGCAGCGATCAAAGCGAGCCTCGAAGCTACGAAAAGTGTACAAAGTGTTCCCTATGAAAATTCGTTTCCTGCTCCTCGCTTTCACGTCAAGTGCGAGATAAACCGGGATTGAAGCAGCGATATTGATTTTCGGCATGTACCAATTCAAAAAATAAATCGCGTTGCCTTGAAAAACTTTCAAATTCGCCGCGCGAACGTGCAGCTTTGCCGAACTTGGCCCTGTTAAAATCGCGGCTTATCTCGACTTTTCTCTGCACATAAAATCATTGAGTGCAACTTTCGATTGTACTTTCACAAAAAGCGTGTTCTAACAAATGTTTCATCCGCGACGAATGAATAAATACTATCGTTCTGCCTTTTGATCTTCAGCGAAACCCGATACTCTCATTTCGGATAATCGCCAGTCATTAATTATTATAATAATAGTCAGTCGTTCGTTGTATGTTTAACTTATGTTTCAACAACCTTTTTGAGGAAAGAGCTGCGTTGATTGTACAGGAACCAATGTTAAGTTTCGACATTCCCGCTGCTTTCCAGCGTCCGCGATCTCGATCTATCGATAAATTTAAAAACGATCCGCTCTGCATTATGCCGGGATTACGATGGCCGTGACGTGAAGTAACGCGACGTGAAGCAAATTAACGTGACGTGAAGTAATGTTGGTTCTATTTACGATGGCAGAGTTTCTTTTGCAATTATTTGCAATACATCGAACACAATACAGTGCACTGCGCAGGTTCGCTGCGCATCATAACGTCGGGAGCACTCTAATTGGTTCCCGGAGTCACGTGTTACGGGGATCGTAATCCCGGCATTAGTACGATGCGCGAGATTAATTTGAATCTTCGAGTCGTAAATTCATGTCGAAGGACTCCGGAACTTTTTGCAGGATTATTTTCATTCCGCCTCGTCTCGGTGATTCGTAATCAATTTATCGACAGTCGCGCTACTGACGGGTGATAAAAGCCGTTCATCAGCACCCGCCTCGTCGCATGCAGACGCAGAAAATGCAGCCGGATGGTCTATATTATTGCGCGCTAGCCGAGCCATTGCTGCTGCCGCTGCTCTCGATCGACGCGTCCGAAAGATGCTCTTCGTCCTCTTGCTTCCGAGGAGATTCTGGAGGCGGCGGAAGCGCAAAGTTCATCATCCCTTCCGGAATCGGCAAACGAACGTTCCTTTTAAAGCGACCCGATATATTCCCGACCGGCTCGTAATTCGCAACGACGATGATTTTGCCACCTCTACTGCGAGCTTTGCCCACGCCGAAATTCCGGCTGCTCGACCAGATCAATTGGGTAAAGTGACCTGAAAAACGGGATAAATCAACCTATTCATTGAAGCCTTTCGAATTTTCTGAGTTCTTCAAACATAAAACAAGCCTTGTTTCGTATTCATTAACGACCGCGTTTTAATATTTTCGGACTTCTTTCAATCTAAAAAAGACTTGTTTTTAGTATCTCTGGACCAAAAAAAAATTGCAAAAGTAAAAATGGGCAAAAAACGGGCTCAACCGGGATTTGAACCCGGGACCTCTCGCACCCAAAGCGAGAATCATACCCCTAGACCATTGAGCCGTACATATAAAGTCATTACATCAGATCGATGATCAAGTGTTATTTCTCGCATTAATTACCTGTGTTCACGTTAGTGTGCGGCACATCTGTTTCATTTAGAAAGTCGTATTGCTTGACTGCCGAGTACCAGTACTGCGCGACGTCTTGCCCGGTCACGTCATCAGTTATGCCCCCACCAGGTCGACAGTACAAATTTTGTCCCACCGTTCGATCGTTGCGGTAGAAAAAGGCGTTCGTGTGCGCCAAGTGATTAGCCCACGTTTGAGCATATTCGCACAGCTGCAACGTAATGAATAATTCATTGCTCTCCAGATTGGCGAAACGGCTATAAATTTTGAGGTGATATTTTTCTTGGAAAAACTGGGAACTCGTGACGGAAGTTTGCATTGCCCATCTGGGTCAGCGCACTTTGTTTCATTCCCATTTTCAGTCAAGATCGGATTAAACGAGCGGACTCGAGAGAAAAGCAAATTTGCCGCTGAGAAATTTGCGTTACCTCTGGCGACATCGTGAGAGGTGGGGAACAGTGTCGTTGCCGATAAACGTTATGCCAGCAGAGACATTCCGTAATGAACTCGCTATCGCGCCAGTCCGTAACGTGGTCATTGCTGCCGTGAGCTTTGCTCATTGGTCTGTTTAAAATCTGGAACAAATGGAAATATTGTTAAGGATGTATTGGACAAACATTCAGAATCACGAAAATTTGATGAAACTCGGCGGAATAGATGTTTGTAATATTCTTAAACGCCATGCAAAGTTTCAGAAATATTGTCTAAATAATTTAAAAGTTATAACATTTCATTATTTTACATGCGTTCTTATGGGAAAAGCGCAAATTGTCGCATATAACTCGTAAAATAGTACGTTACTAATCACTAGAATACTTTCATATTTTATGTACAGGAAGCTCCACTATTTATCAACATTGTCCGGTAAAACGTTTGCAATCGTGTACATACTTTTCGAATTATCAAAGACAATCGACATTAAAACCAGGGTTTTTCGATCGCGCAAGCTACACGACTACGAACGCACGACAACGTTCTTAGTACAATAACTGCTAAAAGTGTATTTATCGCACTATAATATTGAAGAAATTTTTGTTATAAGTTATTGTTTCGCAAAAAAGCCTACAGCGGATATTTTAATATTAAAAGCTATATTTTCAGTTATTGTTTGCTTCTGGAACTTGAATATTTTGAATTTCGCCACTTCTGGCTGAGATTGTATATCTAATACATCCTTAATTGGGATTTGACATGTAGCAATATGACATCTGGTGACGCGAACGGGAACTATTCCAAATCCACGGTTTTGCTTGAAAACATATACGGAATTACTAAAAATCAATTAATTGAGATGATTTAATTTCTCAATTAAAAAAAAATTCCGGAGATTTGCCGTATCTCGCCCTTATTTCAATCTATTTCAACAAAAAAATTAAAATGTGTAGTTCGATACTTGTACTATTAAATCACATTTCGTTTTGTATTCAAATATGTATTTTAGGTATGAAAAAAAATTCTTGAATTTGACCCACTACAACTGTAAGTATCCCCTTAAATAGCCAGTAAAAGAGTGAACTTTGCTCCAAAATATAAGCCTGTCTGAAAAATAAATGAGAACCTTAACAACTTTCTTCCGCGAAAATGATGAAAGTACAATGATCAAAGGAAAGTTTCACGTTTCCCGCAGTTTCTACTCGAGCTTTTATTAATACGAGAGGGAATATCTTGCACTTCGTTCCTTGTCCTCGTTTCCTTCCGCATTTGCATTTTCTCAGATTTCCCAAGCTAAATTAGGTTGCACGTTCATTCCGCGAATTTGTTACTTTGTCATTCGAACCACGTCGAATGAAAAATCGAAGAAAATGTGGAAAATATTTCGAACTAATGCGCCGGGAAAACTTTTCATTCCCGGAAAAAGGTCAAGTGAGAAAATTTTACCTTCACCCCTCTAAAAAACATCAAATATGTCAATCAGAGCATGCATGCAACATTTTCACAATAATAACTCGGAAAATTTATTGTTGCTTTGCATTCGCGTGATAACTCTGGCGGGAAATTTGAATGTGAGTTCGGTCCAATTCGGCTTTGAGCAAAGCTCGCTCTTTAGGAATCTAAGAGTTTCTTCTACAACTTGATAGACATTCTTGAACTTTGTTCCGAAATGAACGAGAACCTCAACAACTTCTTCCGAATGAAAAGATGAAAGTGCCATGATTAAAGGGAAGTTCACATTTTCCGTGTTGAAAAATAGGTTACACATTCATTTCGAGAACTTGTTACATTGGTTTTTTGAACCATGTAAAAAGGAGGAAAAATGTGAAAAACATTCTGAAGTTATGCGCTGGGGAATTTTTTCCTTCGCGGGAATGTCAGAAGGTTTTACAAAAAAATAATCCATTTAGTGTTTACCATTTCTGCAATAACAATATGGAAATTTCGGAGTATTTTCCGGCTACCGTATAATTTTATTCACAAATAAAGTCTACGCGGCAATAAATATACGATTTAGACATTTTCACCGCCGTAAAAGCATCGTCATTTTCAAACAAATCGAAGCTTTCCAGAGCTTTCAGAGCCTTGCATATGCATGCCAAATTGTCATAATAATAACTGGGGGAATGTCTGCTTTGCGTTTGCGTGATAAAGAGCTCTGCTCGTAAACGAAACTAATTACGCTTCCCTTGCTTCGTCTAACGATGAACTCCAGTTTGTTTCATCGCATTTCACGTCCCAGTGCATACAAACGCAATTAGTATATTCGTCCAAAGTTTTTGGATTCCGCTCCAACAAAATTCGGAAACAAATAATAATATTTATGTAAATTCTATTCCATTTCCAAAGTTTTATTAATTCCAAAAACAATAGAAAAAAACACAAAATCCATCAAAATTCCATTTCCAATCGAAATGAAATTACATCGTTCTGTCAGAAAGCCGCAGAATTCACGTGTTCATTTGCACCAAAGCGTTTCTGGATCAAAGAACTACGCGATTTTCTACCTCGGAGAATAATTCATCTATTCCATCTCGAAAATTCGACTTGAACTTTGCCATTTACTACGAAATTACCGGCAGTATGGAGTAAACGATTGAAAGTAGCTTAATTAGAAGCGCAACGAAAATTGAAAATGATGTTATTAGCGCCCACAATGTCTTCCTCGGTCGTTATACTCCAAGTTTAATTAGAAATGTCACACGCAGAAGAGCCAGCTTGCACCGATCTTTGAACGCTTTGACCCCTCGTTTCCATTTTTTTAAATTCCATTTTGCAGTGAGAAATGATTCGGTTCCTTAATTTAAAAGAATAATATCGATTTGCACGAGTTTTTATCCAAAAGTGGACGATTTAAAATTGCGCATATAGCGCTACATTTGGCGGCTTATCAAAACCGTGTAATGATCCGTTACGGTTGTTTGCGCGTTACGGTTGAAAGAGTCGGCATTGCGGATGTTCGAGGGGGTTGGCATTTCGGCGAGCCGCACCTGAACCCCTAAAGTATCGACCCAGAAGCACTCTCTTACGGCGCCGTCTTTATCCAACGTATCCGTCACTTTTTCTCGTTTCCTTTGCCCTCTGTATAACCTTTTGTAATCATAGAACCTTTCACCGATAATTTCCGGGCGTCATCTACCTCGTTAACTTCGTCACAACTCGAAATTGGAGGAAACTCTTTCCGTTTTCATTGGGGTAAGGCAATTAGAGGCTGGTGTTTTGTGGAACTTAATTAATCCCCGATTAGCGGGCAGACTCTTCGACTCTTTAGATCTGTACACAACTTTACTCGCTTATCTGTTTTCTATGGAACTTTCATCGATGAGTTTGTCAAGTTTTCTCATTCGATTCAATCCCATTGTCTTTGGAAAGTTCACCGGGACTGAATTGTTTATCGCACTGTCTTGGAGAACTTCCAAGCTCGAGAACTGAGGTCGTAACATAATTTATTTTGAAAAGTTGAATGAAGGAAAAATATACCAAACTGCAGTTTTGGACAGCGGTCGTTTTCAATCAAACTTTCATTCGTCCAAGAGCAGGTTTTCGCCGGGAAGATTAACTGCTTTGGAAGCCTGGATCAATTCCAAACATTTTGTCTCGATAACGTCAAGAGTCGAAATTCGATTTATTGGTTGAAGCTTCAAATGCCGTTTTATTACGGCGATGAAACAGAACCAAAACATAATTATTGACGCATTCACAAATTTACAGAAAATTCAATTTCGTTGCATCGACGACATATTTTTCCGACCGGAAATGAAAAACGCAAACTTGGAAGAAATGAGGTGCGGTTGAATGCACATTTTCATATCCAGTTTTTAAGGTTTTCATGTTCGATAAAGTGGTAATTGAAAACGGCGGAGGAATGACAGCAAAACCTTTTCCAGAATTCAGCACTCCAAAGCTTATTCGTAAAAACGAGGCTCTTGAAAAGACTCGAGTTCCGCGTTTATAATGCATTTCCTTGGGCGATTATATCGCGATCACTGAAAATGTGATTCACAACTTTCTCGCTATTGTGAAAATTTTAATTCCCGTCCTTTTTAAGGAATTACATTCAAGTTTTTTCATAAAAATCTCTCCAAGTATCACTTTTACGTACAACGAAAACTGATCTTTCCAATTAAAAAAAATCCGATAAAACGCAACTCGAGACCGGAATTTTATTGACAAGCTACTCAACGGGTTTACTTTTTAAGCTGTCGTGTTCATGCGCGATAAACGAGAACAATCTCGTCGTAACTTGAAGTGCAATTCCAAAGTACCAATATGATGTACGAAGAACAAAAGCAGCTGAAACTTGAGATCACAATTCGAAAGCTTTATACAAAGAATTTGACACAAAGTGACGTACTTTCGATGGAAAATTAAATTTCAAGCGCCAATGCACAATCACGATTTCTTTTTAAACTTATAAACGATGAGAAAACGCAAAGAATTTCCCGAAACTTTCATTTTTCCCCAAGAGCAATGTCTTATTTTTTCGATTTGAATTACGGAATTACCAGAATTCAGTAATTAATTTCGTTCCAAAAGAAAGCCTTTTGCGGGAGCCAGCGCCAACCAAGAAAATAAAAAGTTACGATGCGGAGTAAAAAGGGAGAAAAGTCTGAACTGACTCTCCATGAAGGAGAGCATGTTTTCTCGACTTTTATGCGCAAACATCCTCATGATACGGGGTCTGCTTTTATTTATCTGCCTCGCGAACGTGAAAAACTTTTGGTATCTTCCTTTACGATGTTATTCACAACGAAAAAAGATATTTTATTCTGGAATAAACGCGAAGATAAATTTATTCGGAAGGATACAAAGTGCCAAACATAAACTTCATTGGCGAACCGAACATTGTTCATTTGCCCGCAATGTCCCCGAGAAAAAATATTATTTCAAGTTCTGGTATCGACCGGCTGGAGCGAGACTGGACGTTTCGAAATCGGTCAAGGACCGGGGAAAACTACCCTTGACTCCTCGAATTTGCATGAAATAGGCCCATGTTTGCTCAAGCTCATTTGCGGTTGATATAGATCGACACGCTTCGTGTTGGAGTTATCTCAAGTAATTACGACACCCACGGCGCGTTTTGCATCATTATCAAGTGCGGAAAGCCCCAGAAAGACACGTTTTGTTCGTAAAATAAAATCACCAAGAACATTTCGAGACCTGATTTTTCCAAATTTCCCCAACTTGCGAAAAAGTACGAAGCGATCGCGCGAAAAGTTGTTCAGGTTGTTTTCGCGATGCTCCTCTTTTTCCGCCTCGTCTCTTGTTTTTCTCAAGTTTTTCCCCTCAGTTCAGGATGAAATTATCCGGCTTCTTTTCCCGGCGGACAAATTAATTCATTACGAGTGATAAAATTGTAAAGCGTGAATCCGATCTCGGCGTCCAAACAAAAAAAAAGAAAAAGCGCAAAAAAAAGAGAGCCGATCCTGCGGAAATGGGGGACAACTTTGACGTGAACTGTCAACTCAAAGGCGTGGAGTTCCGCAACCCGACTTTGGCAAAGGTTGACAAAGACGTTAAAATGTCACAACCCAAAGAACGAGCTCTGAAATATTCCCTCGAAGAAGCCGGGGACGCAAAGTGCAGATTATCGGATAAAAACGTCAAAGAGGTAAAGACTGCAAACGCGCTTTTTTAGCTTTCGAATTTCGCGTTGCTCGAGACAAAAGAAAAAGTCGCTCGTTACCCTCAGGTGGAAGTAACGGAACCGCTCTTGCCGGAAACGGAAGTGACTCCCTTTGCTTACTCGGGTACAAAGTTGCGACCGGATGCTCCCCCTTTCACGCCGGAATGCATGGCTTCGCTAATCAAGTCGACGTCGAGTGAGCAACCGGAAGTCCCGGACGACGAATCGTACTTCGTCAGCGTAGAACTCGGGGCCCCTGGAGAATTGATCACCCCGGAGTTGGAATATTCTATCGATACGATACAATCGCCGCCGAGGGAGGCTGCCGAAGCCAAAGATCCTGAACCAATGACTTTCAATCTGATCTCAGCGTCGCGTACGAAACCAGCACCGCTGGTCGATGTCCCAGTACGATTAATCTGCTTTTTTTTGACATCCCACTCTTTCCAAAATGAAAAATGGCGCAATCGTTTCTAGGCAGAAGAAACGGAAAACGCGGCTGTGGTCGTGGCATCGAACGCCGAGAACGTGGCGGAAGAATTTCGAACGGAGTCGATGATGGCGAGAGGATGCGCGCGATACTTCAACTCCCAATTTCTGTTGAACAACAGGCTACAGATCGCGGTTCTTATAGCGAGCTCTGTTATCAGTCTGGTCCTCGTGGTTTACGTTCTACTCTGAATTTTCGAATTGTTATTTCACAATAAAAAAGCTTTTCCGCGTTCGGATCTTCGACTTTTCAGTTTATTTCTCTCTGTTCGATCTTGAAGCGAGGAGTTATGGTTCCGAGGAAATGTGGGTCTTGGTCGTTTATATTGGGCACTGAGGAAGCGAGATTTATTGTTTTTATCGCCGCGTATACTGCGGTGCAAGGGCAACTCGATTTTATCTCGCTCGCGAGTACGGAAATAAGCAATTGTTCGAGAAGATAAAAGTCTCGTTCTGCATTGTTGATTTAATTATCGAAATAAACGCCGAACTTGGTTTCATCGATCGTTTGCTGAATTTTGCAACCTTTTCTGTTCGATTGAATGGCAAACTGTATAGTTTTTCGTTTGAATCGGCGAATTTGAATTCATTTATTTGAGTTTGTCTTTTCGAATTTGTACGTTTTACTATTGTTTCTATTTAATTTATCGATCAATGGAGCTTGAATGTTACGTCGCTCTGGGAATTATCCAGGGATTCAAGAGGCGTTTAACTCGACGTGTTTCTACATTAATTGAGTCAATTATTTCAGTCGAAACAGCGGTTTCGAAACGCAAGTTGAGAAAAAAATACGAACGTAAACACGTGTGGAGAATTGAGAGATGAAAAATGAATCGAGTTTTCTCGAAGTTACTTCGGAGGGTGAAGTTTCACCGCGAATCATTTTGAAAAATTTGACATTTGTAAAATCCGGTACCGCAGAAAGTTTCTCGAATTTTGTCGGTGAGAAAAAACTGTTGAAAATTGTAAAATTCTATAATTAATTCAATTGCATTTCCCTGCTGTTTGAGTCATCAAACGTTGATTCTGTTCTTCTTTTGAATTTTTGTCGTGGACAAAAGTTGAAACTTTTTTAAGGGAGAAAAAGAAGAAAGTCACTGTCAGGAGCAGATCGATTTATGACTCTTGACCAGCGTTCTTCTGAATGATTTATTCATCGAGTGCTTATCGTCAACACTCTTTCGAGCAGATAAATGTCAGTCCTAAATAGTAACACGTATTATCGTTTCCGGAATTTTCCCCCGAATGAACTTTAAAGTGAAAGAAATGTACCTACAAAAACCCAGAAAAAAAATCAGTTCAAATTAATAATTGTATATATTTAATTTTCTCACTGGGGAAGAGAATTATGAAAAAATTAAGTAGTAAAGTTACGCTACGATCAGACACGAATAAACCTGTTTTTCAAGCCCGAAAAAACATGAATTCAGCCAATGTTTTTATCACCCTTTTTAAGGTAATAACAGTAAATCAAATCAGAAAAGTTCGCCCGGGTTTTTAAAAAGCAATCCCGGGGTTGAACAACAATTTATCGTTTTATCGCCGGCATTAACGTCTCCTGCATAATTAAGAGCGCCGTTGTCGTATCAACGCCCCGAAATCACGATCTCGAGTGCCGCCGAATGAACAATAAACTTTTTTCTTCTCGCCTCCCAACAAACGCACTCACCTTTTTCAAAAGTTTCGGTCGATTGTCGAGTGCCTGCAACTGCTCGGGACTGAACTCCACGGTCGAGACCGGTTGTTTCTGAATCAAACCAGCCTTGCAAAGCTGCGACGAAGGGACTCTTTTTCGAAGGTTTTCCATCGCCACCGCTTCCTCCCGTTTTCGAGAGGGTGGAAAATTCGGAGCGGGTAAATTGATGATGCTCACGCCGCCCCATTGCACCCCTTCCTGCAAACATTTTTCAAACAATTTCGTAAATTCCAATTACGCTTGGCATTTTCCCGGCGTTGCTTGGCAATTTCTGCACGTGTTATTAGAAATATTAAACGCGCGAACTAAATTTATCGCAATGCGAAAATGGCTAATGCGAAATTAAATTGCTTCGTTGTCTTGCCCGCAGTTTCCTATTAAAGTATGTTGGAATTGCAAATTTAATCGATGAAGCTGAAGTTTCGTTTTATTCATACGTCGTTTAAATTTTACGATCGCTCGAACATTATTTAATGAAACATTTAATGAATGTAAATCTAAATCAGAGCGTTATCGTTTGGTTCAAAGTAAAAACTCCACAATTAATTTATGCAGACTCTAAATTCCTTATTTAGAGCGAAAATACCGCCGTTCAAATCGGAGTGCAATTTGCACTCTAAAATAGTGCGAATCTAAGTACCGGTATTTTCGCTCTTTTTCGAGGGAAATTGAGTGAACCGTCGAAATGCTCGCCTGACGAAGGCAAATTCCATACACATTCGAAACAATAAAAGATGCAAAATATAAAGAAAAAAAATTCTCTGTTTTAAAAAATAAAATTTGTCACAAATTTCCTTCATAAATTTGGTTCCTCAACTTGAATTTGGCAAGTTAAAAATTCAAAACCGTAAATTTTCTGCAACGACCGTTTCCAAAAAACAAAAGACGATCGAAATAAAGAAAAGTTTCAATTCTTTACAAGGAACAAAATTTTATAAATAATGTTTGTGATATGTGTTATTTTCTACAACACAGAATTTTTTTAAAAATATTTTGCATCTTTCATTTTTTCGAATGTGTATGGAATTTGCCTTCGTCAGGCGCGCATTTCGGCGGTTCACGCGCTCCGTCGGTTATTTATCCACGGGCTCAATTAATTCGAATCGGAGTTCAATTTGCACTCTAAAATAGTGCAAATCTAAATACCGGTATTTTCTCGAGTGAAATTGCACTCTAAGGAATGTAGAGAGGCTCGTTCTATTCCAAACAAAGGAAAACGAAAACCTCTGAATGAGGAATCGTTCGTAAAATGTGCTTTTCGTAAATACGATTTTTTTTAAGGCAAAAGGTCACAGTGCGGGAAAGATGCGGCGCGTGGAGTGGAGCGAGTGCAACGGGTGTATTTTTCGAGTGTAGATATTACGCCACCTTCGAGTGATGCGGACTGCTGTTAGCTGCAGCAGCTGGGCTAGAATCGCTCAGTAGCCGACGACTCACAGAGCCTCGATGACGATTTATCGACACCTTTTGGACCGCGCAATCGATGAAATAACTCTCGGACTCGGAATCGCGTTCCAACGCCGGCAAAAGCTCCTCGACTTCCTCCGCGTCCGTGACAGCGCTCATCTCGCGAAGCTCCATCGCAGCTGGCGGCGAACTGAGCCCCGCTGGAGGCACGAGTCAAAGCTTTCGGTAACTACCAACCCCTTCTTTCAGCCGTTTTCATCCCTTCCGCCAAACCGCTCTCATTTCGCACGCGTATATCGTACGTTCCACGGAATCGCTTCGCGGGCTAATTTTGTGTGCAGTTTTGCAAGTTCCTCGTCTGCATACCTAAGTTTTGGAGTGTAATTTGACTCCGTTGTTTTCTTTTTAGGAAAACAAAATGTTGCTTTTCGATGTTTTGTTCTTTCTTGCATTTTATCGTTGTTTTTTCATGTTATTTCGAAGTATTTTTCCATATGTTCCATACGAGGGGTGAATTGACAAATTTGAATTACAATTGGCGCCAAAATTCGAAACGTCGCCCATGACCGACTCTCGGTTCAATAGAACGATGTAGAGATAAAAATTTGTAATCAAATGTTTACTCATTTGATAGAATAAACCGAACATTATTAATTATCAATCTTGCGAAGGATTTCGGACATTATAATTGCTCGCATGCATAATTCGTTTTCAAATTATTTGAATTCGGTCTTGCCGCCATAACCTCGTTTGACGTAAGTCGAAATGACAGATTAAACGTCATCACTTTATACTGCTTGATTTTCTTCGTAAGTAACAAATATTGCGTCGAAAAGAATTCTACGAAAATATTCCGATCAATTCAACAAATTTCTTCTTCAAAACCTTCAAAACCCAGCGTTCGTCGAATTTGTTAACCTTTGTTAATGCTATTTTAATCATAACAACGGAAACTTTGGTTTATTTTAACCCTCACTTATTTTAATTTACTGTAACTGCAAATCGTTCTCTTTCAAATCGAAACTTGTCATTTTCAGGATATTTTCATGCCCGGACATCTTTAAACCGAAATGGAGCATCGAAATAATTTATCGGAATTTATGGATGTTTGCTGGAAGGATATATTTACCAAATTACACGGAGCTGCCGTTTACATAGACCACACGATCGCGGAATGTTTACACTGGTACACCGGAGACAAAGCATATTCCTCGCTGAAAGACGCAGGTGCGATTTCAGTGCACGAGATCGCAATGTACAATTTTTGCGTCGGTGATGTTTTCAAAATTAATACCAACGTAACCTTCATTCAACACTGAATAACGAACTAATTTGTTACAGTACGTGAAAGTCGACAGCACAAAAAAAGCCGTGATAATATCCGCATCCCCAGAGTCGTCGTTTTACCGCCGAACCTTGAAATTGATCATAGAAAAGAACGATTTCGAAGAATGCATTATAATATGTACAGCGGATCCGAGCGTTCTGAATCTGACATCCATTTCTCCGGAAGGAGAAGAAGACAGTTACAAAAAGCTGAAAAACGACGTCATCGAGTGGATGAATTTACGAAATGAGACTCCGGTAATGGAAAACTCATTTTTTCCGTGCTAAGTTGGACCTCGTAATTCAGAGAATTCGTTTTGTTTCAGAATGCACGTGTGACTGTAATGTACAAGCCGATCTTTGTCGCTGCGATAAAAGAAAGTTTGTTTGTAACGCCACCCTTTGGGCATTTAATGCCCTCGATAGATGGCCAATTATCCGAGGAATGCGAGACTGATGTGCAATATTTTATAACTTCGTTTAACAGTTTTTTCGCGCAATTCGATGCCAAAGAAGATATTTACGCTCTGGGAAAATTGAGCGAACACGTAGCTAGTAAATTTGAAAATTCGCAGGCAGTCGCGAGCAGGAGAAAGGTGGTGTGAATAGCATTTGAAAAACCCCGAGTTTTGTTCTCAATTTGAAGTAATTTATGTTTCAACAGCGCAGCACGAACCAGCGGAGCGTGTCGTTGATTTTGGTGGACAGGACGCTGGATTTATGCATGTGCACGAGCCACAACACGGAATCCGTGATGAGTCGCATACTTTGCACTTTGCCTCGGCTGACTCTTCACCAGAACGACGTGGCTATCAATATGTCTCCACTTTGCCCCAACGCAGAAGTAAAAAGACTTTTCGATGAAAAACATGAATTACCCACGATTTGTTTTAGGAATGTTCCTCGTCGTTCATCGTCCCAGGATGTTTGGCCACCAAAAACAACGAAATGCTGGACTTGCTTTTGGTCAAGAAACAGAAAGACGTTTTGCTGACGCTGAACAAAATGCTGATTGAAATGTCTTCTACCATCACTAGTCCCAAGACGAGAATCGCGACTCGAGTTTCGGTGCACAGTTTGGAAAAAAGCGTGCATAATTTCCGCAACACCGAAAGTATCGAATCGCTAGCGAGATGTAGTAAACAACTCCAAGTACGATAAATTTCATGAGACGAAACTGCGATCCCTTGTACCTGTATTAAAAGACAACACTTTTTTTCAGCACATAATTGCGGTTATCCAAGCTTTGAAATCGGAGAAAACGTCGAAAATCGAGTTACTCATCGGTCTAGAAAAATTGATTTTACAAAACTTGGCCGTGAGTCGCGATTCTTCGAGCATATTGAGTCAGGTAATTACTTGTAGCATTGGATAAATCTCATGGCTCGAGTTTAACTGACAAATTTGTTTCAGTTGAGCAGCATAGTAAAATCCAGAACGACTCGAGGATTGGACACGGAAAATTTACTGGCGTTGTTGATTTATATTTACGCCCTGAGTGGACCCGACATAAAATTTTCTACGCAACAAGAAGATCAACTGAAACTTGCGTTGATCGACGCTGTGTACGAAGATATGAACAAATGTAACGAATCGGATTTTTCTAGTGGGTCATCGATATATTATCAAACACTGCTTCTCTTAGGTATTTCTTACAAAATGTCGTTCTTTATTCGTGTATAAAGTAATTTACAGTAACAAAAAATGTCTTTTCCACCAGGAATTACAAACGACGAAGCAGCAAAACAATCCGCACAAAATATTGTAGAGCAAGTGATGAGAATTCTGAACCTCATCACGAACCAACGAAACAATTTACAAAATTATAGGTTGGTAGTAGAAATCAATTGGATGTTGCTGTTTCAAAAATATCACATCATTTTGTTTTCAGAAACATCATGACCAGATCAAGTCCTCAAGAAATGGCCGAATGCGCTGGTCTTTTACAACGTCTGGTATCGGATTTGTTGAATCCAGAGAAACCAAAGATCGGCGATTTACAACAACCGGCTTCGACTTCATTTTCCGCGAGTTTGAAGTAAGATTACTCTTCTCGAATTTAATTAATTTCATTCAATCAAAATGAATAATCAATGTTTTTTTGAAGCTTCCTTTCAAAGGGCAAAACGAAACATCCGTCCGATAATTCCTGGATCATAATTTACGTCCTTGGAGGAATCACAGCGAACGAGACAAAAATCATCGATGACATGATTTCCACAAGGAACATAAACTCTCCTAAAATAACATTGGCGGGTTCGAGGCTACTGAATCCTTCCGACGTGCTCAACGAAGTTCTTCTGCCTAATATAAACATAAACTAAATTTCACACGATTCTTTTTGTATTCTCGTTATCGATCAATACAAAAGTCCTATATTTTATCAACCGAGATCCAACCATTTCACGCCCGAGGAATTTATCTGATAAGCGCGAGATTGGTTCTTGCAATCTTTCGAATCGATCGTGCAACGAAACTTATCGGAATCGTCAATCCTAGAAAGTTTAATTCGATGATCTACATGTTCAAGCACTGTCGCGCTGTTTTTCTTTTTAAAAACAAAATCACTGGGTTTTGTGAAAATCAATGGAACGTTAAAATCCGACGTGCACTTGTGCATTATCCTCAGCAAATTATCAACGTAAACTTTCTTGTTCCACGAGCCTAAAGTTTCTCTTTCTTCCCAGTAAAACGCCGATATGCTATCGAGCATTATCACAGCTGCATTTTCCTGCTCGAGCATGAGATTTTCCAGCGAGGTCAGAGCCAGTCGAAACTGGCAACTGTTGTAGCAGTTGACGACGAGCAGATTCTCCAAGGATGTCCGAATAATGTCCGTCATCAGCTCGTCATGCGGGGGACTTTCGTTGCTGGAGACGAAGGAGGAGATTATCGCGTCGTACATGAATCTGGACAATTTAGAAACACAGAAATGGTGATCGGTGTTCACCAGGATGGCTCCTACGTCGAGACCCCCCACGATCACCCCCCGGTTCTCCGAGGGTAAAATGCATTTCGCCAGCAGCTGAGTCAGGAAAAGAGTTTTCCCGCTGGAAACGTTGCCCGAGATTTCCACGATTTCTCCGCCTTCCAGGGTGTTCGGGAAGAGCACGTTGTCCAGTCCTTGTAAAGATGATCGGTGGTTCAATCTCGCCACGAGCTGCATCCCCGATTCCACCGGTGCTCCATGCGCCATCGAACACGTTTCTGCGAAAAAAATGCATGAGAATTGAAGTTTTTAAATTTTTAAACATTTTGTAAGAAATTAATATCTTATCGGAAGAATTTGTTTTTTACGAATCAAAGTCAATAGTGGAAAACATTCTTGCTCGTTGTACCGTAAACAGAACGTGAACGTGAATTAGTGTGCGTATGTAAAGTCGTAAAGTGTGTGAAAGAAATGAATGAAAGCGCCAATGGTACGTATGTAGTACTACGACGTGATTGGACGCTTCTCGTTCTTCGCATTCTATTTTCGACCGGGATTATCGCATTTATGCATTTTTAGATAAAATGCATGCGCGTATCTGTTGCACGCGTACGTACCAATTTACGCGGAAAATTGCGCCAAATTGCGTCCCCCACCACTGACACGTCGAGCGAGGCTTCGATTCCGCGAAGTGAGAAAACTCGCAAATCACAAAAACATTCGCGAATGCTTCCGCGTCGGGAAACTTTTGTCTCGATTTATCATCGAGACGTGGGAAACTGGAAAGTCGATTATGGATTTTCGCGCATTCTTTCGACTCGGGTTTGAGAAATTTAACCCGGAGCTGATATCGGTGTGATATTATCGACTCGTTTTTGTCAGCAGGGGATGTTTGTGAACGTGTGTTGCGTGTTGTTCACATGACAATAGCAGCAGGCGTATTCTTGTGATTGCTCAGTGTCGCGCGCGTCAAGTATGTGTCGCTTCTTTTCCCGATAACAATCTCGTGGATTTGGCGAACGTCGGCGGTTACATATGAAACGTATTTTTCGGAAGTGTCGAAAGGTAAGACCGTGATTCACTCGATCGAGCGATTTTTGTTTATTTCGCATTTTCACAACTGTCACTGTTCAGAATATCGACGATGCGCTCTGCAGCAGTGACAATTACCTTTTGAAATAGCCCGTCGTTCCTTGTTCACCTTGTGAATCATCGCAATTTTCGCGTCCGTATCGCCCGAGTTGAACATTTTGAGGTTAGGTTCGAGGTTGAGTGCAACTCCGCGCTGTCGTAACAATAATAACAATGGACACTATTATTTAAGAGATTTCGTGACATAATGCACTTTTGATTCGATGATTATCGCGGAGATTCCAGAAACAAAGCTTCGCATAATTACCGACTTCATTTTTTACCGTTCATGCTGTTATGTCACGAATTTTCTCGTAAACAGGACTTTCTGTCCTGAGAACAATTGCATTTCATTGTATAAATTCTTTCGAACTAAGAGAGAATAATTTTACTAATTTTTCGTGAAACTTTTCAGCAATGTCTTCTGTAAACAGCAACGAGTTTTTGGGAACACTGCAATGGGGCGTGCTCGAATTGGCGGGACATTTACGCCAGGAACAATTGTTTCGCTCCTCGGAGAAACAAAACTTGAAAACTTTGAATGAAAAAGTGAGTAGCGTTTTCATTTGCCCTTTCATTTTATTA
>JABFQM010001635.1:0-19668 GCA_022816865.1 Zelostemma sp. ZL-2020
CCAGTCATCTTGTGCATCGATGTCAGCGCCAAAATTCATCAGCGCTATGGCAAATGCGACGTGTCCTTGCAAAGTGGCGAGGTGCAGCGGAGTTAGTTTTTTGTTCATGGTGGCATTAATATTTGCTCCGTGGTGAATCAAAGTTGCCATAACTTCTAAGCGACCAAAGAAGGCTGCACAATGAAGAGGAGTTGCATCTTCATCCATTCGTCTGTCGACCTTTATGTTTTGCTGCAAAAGATATTCAACAAATTTTTTGTTTCCTGCAGCTACCGCAGCGTGAAAAATGTTTGGGCATTCCTCCAACACCTCGTCCAGATCACCTCCTGCAAGACAAAGAGGTGTTAAAAATCTAACGAAACGTTCGTTTGACGACTTCATGTTTCAAAATTACCATGTTCAGAGAAGTCGTGTATAATGTCCAAATTTGGTTCCAACCTTGCTAATAAGATTTTATATCTATTAATATTTTGATAACCCCAATTCTCTGAATGAGCTGCTGTCAACGAATTATTCAAACTCTGCAATGCATAGAACTGGGGAGTTTTATCCATTTTGTTCCGAATATTGGTATTCGCTCCGCGTTTCAACAGATGTTGGCAAGATTTTGAATGCAATGGATTTGAAAGTGACATGCACATCGCATGCAGCGCTGTATTGCCATTCTTATCCTTATCATCAATATGTACTCCATTGTTAAGGAGGTAATCCATGATGTCAAGGCTTCCTCTGGATGCAGCGTGGTGAAAAAGCAATCCAGATTGCGTTTCTTGATGAACGTCGGCTCCATTGTCAACGATGATTTTGACGACATTAATGTTATTCACTTCGATAGCGACCTGTAAGTTCAAGGTAGACGTGTTATTACTATTTTCTGTACATTTGAATTTTTTATCAACAGTAAAATAAGTTATTTATTAAAACTAAAAGACCTGCAGAGGAGTCTGGCCATAGGAATTCAAGGCTCTCAACGAGGCCCCGCATGAAATTTGCTGCTTCACTCCCTCTTCATCCTTCCGAAAAATTGCCTCATACAGTTTTTTTTGAAAAACATCAGTCGCCTTTTTCCCGGAGTTCTGGAAGATTGCGAACTTTCTTATTATCGTGACAAGATTTAATATTGGTATTATTCAATTTGGTATTATTCTACCAAATTGTTAAGACTGAAATATTCCTAAAATTGATGCCCATTAACAGAATTAACCTATAACATAGTTTTCGTTTACCTCATTTTGCTTCGGAGGTGCCATATTTGGTATCGTTGCTCATTAGTTTTGATCACTTTTAATTCAGAGTATTAACAAAATCGTCTATATTGAACAGGAAAGACCGATGTAATCTGTTTCGAATTCGTTAACAGAACAATGCTATTTCACTGCTTCGAACGTTACGAACAGTATTGAAAAGAAACAACTGAAGTCTGCATTTGGAACTTGAATAGTTGAATATCGCATTATTTCGAAACTCAGAGTGGCAAGCCTGGGCACTGCCGGGAAATCAGAGCGCACGCGTAGTAGCACGTATATGTAATGTGCTAAATTGTCCATACTTTTGAATCGGTTGCTGTAAAAAGTTGTACAAAAGATCTTCGAACAGTAGGGAATAATTTCCTGGGTAAAAATTTGTCGTTTGTCAAAATTCTCCAGATACGTTTAATCGTCGAAGTTGGCGATGTATTCTTTCGTACGCGTCTAGATAAAAATAATATGTTTTTGAGGTGAATAACTCTTTATTTATTTCAATTTTTGTAGTGTCTACCGTGGTACGATAGACAAGTGCATTGATTTCGAAATAATTTTATCTATTATCTCTCTTGATGTTTCGAGAAATCTTGATTCTACGAACTCAATTATTTGTGGACAGTTTCCGGTCCGAAGCGATAATGGTTCAGAATGTAAACTGTAACATGAGAGGTTGCTGATACGAGGGACGAAACGTTACCGGACGTTATACGATTGATATAAATAAATGAAAACTGAGAGCCTTTTTTGTAATTAAATATTCTCGGAAAAAAATCGACAAAATCGAAGATTCAAATCGAGGCGGGAACGCACAACCAAATCCGCGCCATTTTTAAATCCACCCTCTCCTCTGCCCCTGTCAAAAGATAATCAAGTTGAGAACTATTGAGAACCCCTTAAAAAACTCGAACTAAAACTATTCGCTCACGATCTTTTAAAAAAATTCGTGAGCTTTGTCTGCTTGTTCTTTGGAGCTTCAACTTTTTTCGGCTCGGGTTTTGGCTCCGCTTCAACATCGATTTCCTCGAAAACCGCTACTTGTTCCGTGTGAAAGTATCCGTCCTCGTCTTGGGTTGTCTGGCTCACCATTTTACGGACTTTTACTTTTCCAGGCCCAACAGCGATCGGCGACGGCGATATCCTAAAAATGAAAATTGCAATTCAAGTTCAACTTTCCCAATAAAGCAACGAGTATTTCCCCACCGCTTTTTCGGTTTTGGTTCGTCGATTATTTCCTCAGGCTCGCTGTGATCCGAAATCTTATCCGCGGAATCGTCATCGCTCGAATCTTCCAATTGCGCAATGATCCGTTTTCTTTTTTTATCTGTACTTTCCTTGCTGGTTTTGCTCTTTCTCTTCTGGCTCTGTTGAGGTTTCTGCTTCTCCTTTCCAGATCTATAAAAAAAAACTCGAGTTTAATATAAACTTCTCAATTCGCAAGCTTCGAAATAGAACATTTCTTCATTTTTACCCAGACTTTGACGTTTTCTGAGACGAAACACTCGGTTTCGCTGCTTCTTTTTTCGTATCCTTTTCCTTCGGGGGCGAGTCTTTTTCTATGCTCTTTTCTTTAACGACTGGTTTTTCTTTCACAGGCTCAGGAGGTTTTTCTACTTTCGGAGGAGGTTTCGGTTGATTCGCGACTTTTCCAAAAAGATTGCTGAAGCCAGTTTTCGTGGACTGGACTGGCTTTTTAGCAGTTTTGCTTTTCGGAGCAGACTCGGACTTGCTTTTTTGACTCGACTCGCTACTTTTACTCTTCACAACTTCAGCCTTCTTCTCGTCCTTCTCCTTTTCCTTGACATCCGATTCCTCAGCTTTGGGCGAACTTTCCTTCGCTGGTTTCTCGACGTTCGCGACTTTCGGTAAATCCTTTTTCAGTGGTTTCTTCGGGCTTTCGATGCTTGGCGAAATGATCTGCTTCGCTTTCTCTGTCCTCAGTACATTTTTCGAAAACTTAATCGCGCTGAATTGAACATCGCCTTCTCCAGCCGAGGCGAGTAGCTCCAAGTTTGGGAGGGTTTTTTGAACGCTGTAAATGTGCTCGAAATCAAGCGTGGTAAACTTTTTTTTGGTGTTTGAGAGATTTGAGGCTCGGGTAACTTCGAGGCGCAAAGAACCATCGGGAAGTTTTCCTTTTACGAGGAACGTCGCGTCGACGTCGTTTTTGTGACTCTCCCAATATTTTTCCAGAATGTTTTTCGCTGTGTTTACGTGTATTTCGAGCTCTTTGCTTAACCATTTGTATGTTACCTAAAAATAATGAATTCTTTTAAAAACAAGTTCATTATATACTTGACAAAATTTTTTTTTTTAATTTCTTAGTTTTCTGTGGGATTAAATTAATGAGTAGTTTTGAGAATTGTTTTTATGCGATCGAAAAGTGAATTTTTGAGGTTATCTTGGACTCACTAATTTATCTCCGTCTTTGATGAACGAGTCTATGTTATCGAGGTACAATTCTAAAGTGTCGCACGTCATGATTGTTGCTATCGAAATTTATTGACTCTTGACACTGTACAATAAATTTGGAAATTATGGTAAACAAACTTCATTCGGGTATGGAGTTTATAGTTCGCAGTTTGCAACAAAAACCGCCAAAACTCTGAATGCTGTGGCGCCCTCGCGAAGTATTTAATGTTGGAAAAAGTGACAAGTGTTAACATGTGACCGAAGTCACGTGTGAACAGCGAAATTCGCTTGCGAGATAATATTTACCGAGAAAAAATGTAAACATTTTATAGGTATTATTTTTGATAAAATCAATCCACGTAGTACGATTACGAATCGAAATATTTATCGTGAAAGTGACATTTTTTGAATAGATGAGAACGGTCATTACCTCTTTTTTACGACGATCTATTGGTATGTGTAGCAAAAAAACTGAAAGTTCAAGATGAGTCGACTAGAGATATTTCCGGTCTGAAAATATTGATATTTTTCAAAGCAAATGTGTTATCGATACTGTTCAATCTTTCCCCATATTGAAAGTACAATCTGTAAGATTTTGAATTACTTTTGAATTTGATTTAAAACAGCGAAAGTTTTACGTCATAACTACTCGACGTGTTCTAAAAGTTGTACGAAACATTGGAAAAGAAAAAATTACATTTCAATGACTGATAACGGTAATGCACGTATAATTTTCACTTTGCAGCAAACTGTAGTTCATTTGGTTTTTGAATCAAAAACTGAAGTTTCAGTGTCGAATTAAAATATTTATTTAATTATTAAATACACATATAATAATATTAATGTTATTGGGGTCAGTACAATATTAACAGATTTTGAGTTATTTTCACGGCAACACGGGTTGCCAAAACCGGAGGATGATCGTGTGAACTTAAATATTTCTAATGTTAATTTATACTACATTGTGAACGAAATATCTCGAAGGTGAGATCCAACTTTTACAAAATCTTGAACAAAGTATTTAGTCGCAATAAAAACTGTTGGAGTCATATTCGCTATCATCTCTAGCTTCGCCTTAATAATTCTAGTAATCGCGATAAGAATCATTGATAATAAAATTTTCACCCCTTCTAGGATAACGAGTACACAATCTGACTTTAAATGTAGTTTCGAATTCCTGTTCGGCCTCTTGGATTTTTTTCTCATTTTCAGCTATGTCTTCTCCTTCGTAACCGATCGTAGCTCGTAAAATATTTTTCACATCTTACTCGTCAAAGTTCTTGACAACTTCGTCCATGACTTCTTGAGGTAATCTCACCTGCAAGAGTTTACCTCATTCATGAACAGCCCATCCGAATAAATTGTGTCGTCGGACAGCGTTCATGCGTTTTTGCAATTAGCAGTAGAAACCGTTGCGAGAAAATACAGTCAAATCAGGTATTTCAATGTCGACAAAATATCTGGCGATCTTGTTTATGTCCTTGGTTAATAAATCGTACAAAGTAACGTAGTCACAAATCGCAGTGTCCCACATTAGAATGATCTCCTGCGCGAAAACAGAGTCTGCAATCGTCGCTTCCGAAATTTCTATTAATTCTTGATTGTTCTTTTTCAGCATTTTCTCCTTGTTTTCCTTTAGCAACAAACCTTGCTTATAGACTGTATATGTGTAATGATAATAAACAAGGCTTTGTGGATCGTGATTATATTGGAAATTTTCCTTGATGTCGTAGAAGAAACAGACGGGACGAAAACGAAATCCAAAGAATGCTTTTGAAACAAGTGCTGTTGCTTTAGTAAATATGCTGCGATTGTGCTGCTTAGCGAATGTAAGTAGTAAATCGTAAGTCTGTTCATCATTTACATCCTTGATGCCTGCATTAGCTCCGCGTAGCAGTAAAGGCCACACGATTGCTCCATTTCGGTAGCAGAAAGCATTGTGAAGTGCAGTTCGTCCCCAGTCATCTTGTGCATCGATGTCAGCGCCAAAGTTCATCAGCGCTATGGCAAATACGACGTGTCCTTGCAAAGTGGCGAGGTGCAGCGGAGTTAGTTTCTTGTTCATGGTGGCATTAATATTTGCTCCGTAATATTAGTACGATCACGAATAAAAATATTTATCGTGAAAGTGACATTTTTTGAATAGATCAAAACGGTAGTTATCTCGCATTTACAATTATCTAATGTGTAGCAAAAAAATGAAATCATATGATGATGATATAATGATTGGGAGGGATTATATAAGCAATTAGATTTAATTGCGAAAAACTGTTATCAATGAATTGTTTAATAAAGGGTTGGACTACAAAATTAAATTCTCATCATTCAATCCTTTTGATCGTCATTTCATTTGGAGACAATTCTTTACACGTAAATAAATTCTGGAATGAAGTGTCGAATTACAATATTTATTCAATTATTAAATACATATATGATAATATTGATATTATTAGGGTGAGTAAAATATTAACAGATTTTCAGTTTATGAAAAATTTGCATAAAACCGCCGGTGCCTCCTGTATTTTTTTGTACTTTTTCATGTTTTATTAGGAAAAAGAAAATTGTTTACATATGCCTCAACCATGAAATGAAAATCACGAAAAAATTACAATTTTTACAAATAAAAAGTATATGAAAATGTTTTCATTTCGTTGAAAATTCTCGCCAAGCGGCAATATGGGTTGCCGGAACCGGGGGATGATCGCGTGAACTTGAATATTTCTAATGTTTATTTATTATACATTGTGAACGAAATGTCTCGAAGGTAAGATCCAACTTTTACGAAATCTTGAACAAAGTATTGAGTCGTATTAAAATCCCCAGTAGTCGTAATTATCGCGATGTCTAGTGACGCCGAAAAAATCATAACGAAATCCGTCGGAGTCATATTCGCTATCTCTAGTGTCGCTATAATAATCGTAGTGATCATCATAATCAGCATCGGAATCATATTCATCTTCACCGCGTCTAGGATAACTAGTATACGATCTGACTTCAAATGTAGTTTCGAATTCCTGTTCGGCCTCTTGAATTTTCTTCTCATCTTTAACTATGTCTTCTCCTTCGTAACCGATCGTGGCTCGTAAAATATTTTTCACATCTTGCTCGTCCAAGTTCTTGACAACTTCGTCCATGACTTCTTGGGGTAATCTGACCTGCAAGCGTTGACCTAATTCATTCGCAGCCCATCCGAATAAATTGTGTCGTCGGACAGCGTTCATGCGTTTTTGCAATAAGCAGTAGAAACCGTTGCGAGAAAATGCAGTAAAATCAGGTATCTCGGTGTCGACAAAATATTTGGCGATCTTGTTTATGTCCTTGGTCAATAAATCGTACAAAGTAACGTTGTGACAAATTACAGTGTCGCGCATCAAAATGACTTCCTGCGCGAAAACAGCGTCGGTAGTCTTTGCTTCCAAAATTTGCATCAATTCTTGCTTGTTTTTTAAAAGCATTCTTTTCTTCTTTTCCCTCAGCACCGAACCTAGTATATACTTGCTACATGCGCGGTTATCATCAACAAACGATTTTAGATCCTGATTGCATTCAAAGTTTTTCTTGATGTTGTACAAGAAATAGACGGGATAAAAACGAAAACCGAAGAATGCGTTTGAAACAATTGCAGTTGCTTCAGTGAATAGGGTTGTGATGTACTCCTTATCTTCTAAAATTAGTGACTCGAAAGCCGTTTCATCATTCATATCCTTTATGCCTGTATCAGCTTCGCGCAGCAGTAAAGCCCAAATGATCGCTGCATTTTGAAACCAGGAAGCATTGTGGAGTGCAGTTCGTCCCCAGTCATCTTGCGCATCGATGTCCGCTCCAAAGTTCATTAGCGCTATAGCAAATGAGACGTGTCCTTGAATAGTGGCGAGGTGAAGCGGAGTTAATTTCTTTCTCATAGTGGCATCGATATCTGCTCCGTGGCGAATCAAAGTTGCCATAACTTCCAAGCAACCAAAGAAGGCAGCACAGTGAAGGGGAGTTGCATCTTCTTCTATTCGTCCGTTGACATTCACGTTTCGCTGCAAAAGATATTTAACCCATTGATCATGACCTGCTGCAGCCGCAGCATGGAGAATGTTTGGACATCTCTTCAACACATCATCCAGATTAGCTCCTGAAACAATAAAAAGCATTAAGAATGTAACAAAACCTTTATTGGTACGATTTTAAGTTTTAAGATTACCAAGATTTAAAAAGTCGTGTATGATGTCCAATATCGGTAGCAACTTTGCGAATAACTTTTTATAGCTATCAGTCTTTCGAGAATTCCAATTCTGTGATTCATGAACTGTATTCAACAGATTATTCAAACTCTGCAACGCATAGAACACGGGAGTTTTATTTTCATTATCAAGAGCATTCATATTTGCTCCGCATTCCAACAAAAGTCTGCAAATTTCTAAATGCCGTGAACTTGAAGGTGATATGCATATTTCATGCAGCGCTGTATGTCCCATCTTATTTTTGTCATCGACGTGTACCCCATTGTTGAGAAGATAATTCGTTGTGTCCAGGCAGCCGTTGGATACAGCCAAATGGAATGGTTTTCCGCGTTCTGTCTCGTGCCAAACATCAGCTCCAGCGTCCAATAAAACTTTAGCAATGTCTTCGTTCCTTTCTCCAATGGCAAGCTGAAGAGGCGTGTTATCATCATTATTCAATGCTTTTAATTGGGCACCATGGGTCAGCAAAATCCTACACATTTCAGTAGAATTCTCGGAAGGATTTATCATGGAAATTAAATGTAGTGTCGTATTTCCTCCTTGATCCTTTTGGTTGATATGGGATCCTTTTTGCTAAAATCAATTTGCAATATCATAATATGAATCTGAGTGCGCAGCGAAGTAAAAAGGTATGCCGAGACTCGTTTCATGATAGATATTAGCTCCGTCAGCCACCAGAATTTGAAACATTTCCAAATTGTTTCTGTCAATAGCCAGCTGTAAAGGACTTACTTCATTTTTCATCGATTTTTCGGAAGTACTGCTATCCTCTTTGGTCGCCAAGTACTCGACCAGTTTTAGATTTCCAGCTATAACCGCGCCGTGGAAAATCATTGGGCATTTCTGTAAAATAAGACCCAAATCGACTCCTACACGATAAAAAAAACGAAATATATAAAATTATACATAATTACAATGTCAGAATCAATTGATCAATTTACCGTAATTCAAAAATTCAGAAATGAAATTCATTGCAGTGACCCGTGTTCGGTATTGAGAAGAAGAGAAAAATTTCTCGCTTTCTCTCAATGTTGCAAATAGGCTGATGCACATAGGGCTGAGTTGTTGATAGACACAATCTAAAGGAGTTTCCTTCTTCTCGTTTTCTAAAGTTGGATCAGCGCCATGTTTCAACAAAACAACACAAATTTCCAAATATAAGTTTTGATTTCGGCAAGCTGCGTGCAATGCTGTTTCGCCGTTTCGATTCATTTCATTGACATTGACTCCTAAATCTAAAAGATATTCCATGATGTCTGTGGAGCCCAAGGATGCAGCATAATAAAAAGGCTTTCCAAATTGTTCCGTTTCTTGATGGATGTCAGCTCCATTTGCAACGAGTATTTTGACAATATCCATATTTTTGTGTTCGATAGCACACTGTAAGTTTAACGTAGAAATGTAATTGAAATTTTCTACATATTTGACCTTTTACATTACCTCAACAGATTCCGAAGAGAATTTGTGGACCGAGGATACATCCAAAAAAGGAATTTTTAATCGTTTTTCATAAATAACGTGATCTTCATTGATAGCAAAGATTTTGATGACACTGATATTTTTGTTTTCGATAGCGACCTGAAAGTTTTAGGTAGAAATATTATTACAATTGTCTGTATACTCGAATAGTTAATCATTAGTAATACAAGTTATTTATTAACGACGAAAGACCTGTAGTGGAGTCTGGCCACGCGAATTCAAGGCTTCCAACGAGGCACCGCGTGAAAGTTGCTCTTCCACTCCTTTTTTATCATTACGGATAATTGCTTCATTCAGTTCGTCCGAAAAAACATTTGCTTCTGCCCCGGATTTCTGAAAGATTGCTTATTTTTGTAATTTTGTGATGAATTTCGATAACGTTCTATAAGTTACGAGAATTCACGAATTCATCATTGTACTGCAAAATTGTTAACATCGGAATATTCCAACGACTGATAAGCATTAACAACATATTTTACAGTTATTTTTGTGTACCGCATTTTGTTTTTGAGGTTCCATATTTGACGTGGTTTCATTCGAGTTCTAATCCATCTTAATTCGGAAATTAAACGGAATTATTTAAGAAGAAAGAAATACAGCTGATGTTTGCGGAATTGCTTTCTGGGTGTGAACATAGCTTTGAAGTAGGCAGCAGAAGTACGAGAGAAAAAAAGCATGGGAGACTAGAGTCTCCATGAAAAAAAAGCTTGGCCGAAAATGTCAAAATGTCGGCAGTCTCCTTTACTCTAGTTTCCATGCCCAACGTCAACGGCGATAAAAAAAGAAACAATAATTTTCAAGGAGCCAAAATAAGCGCGATAAGCGGACAAATGCATTAGCAAATCCGGCTTCGAACGGTATGTTTAAATGCTACCAATAATTGAATAGAAGTAGCAGTCCAACATAACCTCAATTAAGCGAAGTGTTTCAATTTTTTCTTTTTTCATGTAATAAAAATGTAATACAATTATTTGTCACAGAATTTAATACTGTATAATCTTTCTAGCTTTTAATTATTACAATTGTGTTTGTACTTTCCTTTTGTTTTTTACAATTTATCGTGCATTTTTATAGTTCGTGATTTTAGACTTTCAATTTTTTGTATTTTGTTTTAAATGCATAAATTATGTGTATTTTATTACTTATTTTCCTAATTATTCGAAGACACCTTTCTGTTCCGCAGAGAGACTTCAGTGGAAGGAATTTTTGAAGTTTTTGATCCTTCGGGTATCACCATGGACGAGGATTACCTGAATTTCTTAATCAGTGTTACAAATTCAACCTCGGACGAACCAAAAAATGAAGACGATCCTGAAGCCGATCCCGAGTACAATTTTCTGGAGGACAAGAAATTGAATTTCTGTTAGTGTAGAGTTTATTTGAATTGCAAATTAGCATTTTTGTACAATTTACTTTGCGAATTCCGTTCTTTTGTTTTTGTTTCAAATTTTTTATTGTAAATTTACTTGCAAACTTTTGTTTTTGAATTTGCATTGTTAAACTTCATTGTTCATTGGTATTGTAAATTAATGTTGTAAAATTTACTTTGAAAAACTTCATTGTAAATGTACTCTGTAAATTGACATTGAAAATTGAATTGTAAACATAATGTTAATTCACTTGTAAAAATGGAATTGTAAATTGACTTGTAAAATGTTTATTGCAAATGTACATTGTAAAGGTACTAATTAATTAATTGTTTTTTAGTGGACAAAGAAGAACTCCGAGAAGACAAAGGCGTCCAAATCTCCCGAAAGGAAGTGAACGATTTAACCCGGGAACTTTTCGAATTCGCCGATACAAATTTCAGAAAGGACCAGAAAGCACGAAAGAAAAAAAAAGCTACCGAAAATGTCAATTCCGCTTTGGACTTGAATTCCACTGTAAACTAACATTGAACATTTTTATCGTTGAATTTTCCAAAACAAAATTTTCGTAATTGTTGAGAAAATTGCTTTAACTTTTCACTAGAAATTGTTTATGTAAATTTCTGCATTGTAAATTTAAAGAAAAAAACAATTTTTATAAATCTTGTATTTTTGAGAACAAAATTTGAAACTTTCTTTTTGTGTTTTAGAGTGGAACTATGCTGGATTTGGTTCCGGTTTTGGCAGAGCCAGACCTTCCCCAATTTGTCAGTCAACAACAACGGGATTTGCTTAGGATGCAATTACAGCAAAATGTTCAAATTTTGACCCAATTTTTTTTGATGACGTACAAACATCCGGAGTATCATGGACTCGCGAAAACCGCGAAGGCGAATTTAGATAGTTTCAAGTACGATTTTTATTGAGTTTTTTGAACATTGGGAATTTGCGTTTTGCGTTTTATATTGTAAATCTACGTTGCAAATTTATATTGCTGATTCGAGTTTGTTTTTTGCATTGTAAATTAGAGTTTGTAAATTTCACACTCTTAATTGTGAATTTGACGATGTTAATCGTAAATTTCATACGTGAATTGTTCTTTGTAAATTTGGCATTGTAGATTGTAAATTTTACTTTTGGAATAGTAAATTTTACATAGTAAAGGGTAAAATGTAAATTCAAATTTGTAAATCTACTCAGAAAATTTACATTGTAAATTTAAAGACTTTATTTTTTAAACAAATAGATTCCTGAACAGCGGAGCAGACTCGGCTTTTAACATTGAAAACCTTGCGGAAGCTTCAAACACGATTTCATCCTGGGAGAGGAAATTTTTCGACCCGGATTTCCGCGAAGAATACGTCGATTTTGTCAATGAAGAAATCGCTATTGAACGTGTTCACAAGGCTGCGAAATGTTCTTATTGGCCGCGTTTTCATCCCGAGTTGAAAAATACGATGCTGCATTCAAAGGCTCTGGCGTACCCACATTTGTTACCGCCATTTCTCCCAAAAGTTATGGGAAAGAAGTGGAAACATTTTCCGTATTTTCCTGCTGAAGAAAAGTTCGTTTTTTTTTTTTCATTAATTTAATTGTAAATTAGCGATAATTGAATTTTTTGTATTTTTATATCGTAAATTTATTATTATCAATGCAAGTTTCTAATTTATATTTATAATTCCGCAGTTTGATTGTTTTGGGCCTGGATGAATTTCTACCCTTGGCCGATGGAATTTCGCAAAAAAAATTTAAAAGGAAAGTTGACGTCTTCGCCGACATTGTGAAAATGATAAAAACGCACTTGCTCCCCGCCCGCGATTTCAATGGACTTTTGGGGCACATACAACGCTGCAAAAGGGACAAAAGCGACTCTAAAAATGTCATAAAAGTACACAATTCTAAACTTTCTTGATTGTTTTTTAAATTTGTTGTTACTTTTTATGAAAATTTGATTAATAATTTAAAGTTAAGAAAAATGTAAAATTGAGTGTTTTTTTTTCAAGTTTCTAAAACTGGTTTTGTTTTTTAAGGAATATTTCAAGAATGGGACGTTGCCGAAAATTGTGCATTGGATTCCAGAGAAATTCGAAATTGAGGCGCCGAAGGATTGGATGGAATTGTTGCCTGAACAGTGGATTATTTCTGATGTTAGTTTTTTTTTTAAATATTGTAATTCTTTTTTATAGAATAATCGAGGAATTTACGAATTGACATTTTCAATCGAAGTTTCTGAATTCACATTATAACATCGAGTTTATAAAATTACTTTGTAAATGTAAATGCATCAATTTACATTTTACATTTTAATTTGTAAATTGTAGTTTTTAAATTTACTTTTAAATTCAAAGTTGTAGATTTAATTGTAAATTTACATTATAAACATCGAGTTGTTAAATCAGTTTGTAAATTGAATGTGAATTTACATAGTAAATTCTAGTTCTTTAATTTACATTGTAAAAGTTGTAAATTTACATCATTAATTGCATTTTAGAAATTTTACACTTGTAAATTGTATTGCAATTTCACAATGTAAACTAACTGCTTTAATTCACATCGTAAACTTCATTTTACAAATTCTCAAAACAATGTTCAATTTTCTAAATTTTTCTTTTCCGTTTCTTCCAGGGCTACTCCAAAAGACCTAATCTTCAGAAACTTGTCGAAAAGGAGAAATTCGCATCCAGCATCCCCCGGAATCACCCTCTACGCAACCCCATCGTCAACGTCCTCGTCAACATCCCGGATCAAGCGACCCCCATCAAACTAACCTTTTCCGATGACGCTTCGTCACCCCCCAACTTGTCAGTTTCCTCCCCGGAGGAAAATGTGGGGTCGGTAAAACTTCCCCAGCTGCGAAAAACGGCCCAGCGATTGGCGAAGATGAAAAGCGAGAAAAATGTAAAACTTTTGATGCAGAGTCCCGTGGGGTTTTCCGGGGCGAAGGAGAGGGGAAAGGTCAAGGCGCCGAAAAACGACGAGCCTTCTTCGTCGGCTAAAGGAGTAATTTTACAATTTGTCAAGTTTTTTTTGGAAAATTATATTTTGTTTGTTGCGATGTGAATTGGAGTTTTTTAATTTTAATTGTCAATTGCAGTTTGTTATTCCACATTACAAATTAAAATCTGTAAAATTAATTTTTTGATTAACATTGTGAATTGCATTGTAGATTGTTGTTTATAAATTTACATGGTAAATTATAACTTCTAAATTTAATTTCTGATTTACAAAATTTATTTTTTAGGATGACGAAGAGTTGATAGCGGAGCTAATGTTGGCATGCACGACGATAAAAAAGGACACAACGAACCGGAAGAAAGCGAAACAAGCTCGGGAACTCGAAAACATCAAAAGACTCGTCGAAGCTGAAAACGACGCGAATCGCGACGAAAGATTTTCCAGTAATAACAGAAAATTCATGATTTTCCAATAATTATTAATACATCGAAAAAAAATATTTTGCATTTTGTAAATTCTTAATTTTACTATCATAAATTGCAAAATCACGTTAGGAGTTGTGAATTTTACATTGTAAATTGTGAATTTTGTATTGTGAGTTGTAAAATTTATATTTCAAATTGTAACTTTTAATTCCAAAATGTATAAAAAATTCTTTTCGTTTTTTTTTTTAGAATTCGCTGCGTCTTTTTTGCAAAAACTGCACAGTGTGATCGAACCAAATGACCCGGAAACTTGCAAATCCGCGATGAAAACGTACTTGGAATTCTGTGAGAAAATCGAGCAAGTCGACGCCGACGACACCCTGGGAAATCGGAACGAGAAACAAGACGAGCTCGCCGTGAATCTCTATGGGGAAATCTGCGAAAAGTTGTCGAGTTACCCAGAGCTTTGCTCGGATTTTTTACTGTTTCTCACGCCGCAACAAGCTTCTCAAGCAGGCAAATCTGTTGAGCACGCAATGCTCCGGAAAATGAAGGTGGACATTTTTTTGGAATTTCCATGGTTGAAATTTTAGATTGCGAAGCTCGAGTTTTTGCATTTTTTATTGTAAATTGTGAATTGTGAAATTGCATCGTAAATTTACATCATGAATTGTAATTTGTTGATCAACATTTTATTTCCAATTTCGTGAATTCACATCGTAATTTTATTTATTTTTGTATTTTTTTAAAAATTGTAAAAATCATTAATTGTAACTAAAATTGGAAAATTATACTTTTCAGGAATTTGTCGACGTCACCCAAGTTTACTTCGCGAAACAACCGTCCCGTCTCGCTAAAATCATGCAGGCTATTACAAATTTGTCTGGGGATCCTTCGATCACTAAGGAAAACGTCACGGAGCACATGGGACCCGTTCTGAAAGGTCACCCTTTGGTTTTGGACCTGTTTCTCCAGGTTTTACCCAGTGGGAAACCTCCGGAGAGGTACTTCAATTCCTAAGAAGAAAATATGCTGTTTTTTTGTTAATTATTAGTATTGTACATTTTACAATGTGAATCTAAGTTTTTGTATTTATATTATAAATCTAAGTTCTCAAATTTACTCTGCAAATTCTAGTTTGTGAATTGACTTTGTAAATTTGAGTTTGTAAATTGACATTGTAAATTCAAGTTTGTGAATTGACATTGCTAATTCAAGTTTGTAAACTTACACTGAAGTCCAAGTTTTTGAATTTACATCGTGAATTCGAATTGGTAAATTATCATTGTAAATTTGCATCATAAAAAATTTACATTGTAAATTCGAAATTGTTAGTTTAAATTGCTAATGTAAGTTTTGTAATTAACATTGTAAGTCCAAGTTTTTTAATATACATTGTACATTATAAACTGCAAACTTACATTGTAAATTACAAGTTGTAAGCTGGAAATTATTAATTTATATTCTGTTTTCGTCGTTATATTAATTTCCAATACTTTTTTTCAGTTTATTCGCTCCGCATTCATTCGAGAATCTCGTTTGTCCTGTGGGTCCTCACGACAAGAACAAACTTTACGCCGAAGACGCTCCGGAACTTTACGAAAACATTGAATTGCCCGTTCCCAGCTCCCACGACGACCCTTATGGCGGAGAAAGTTGTAAATGCGAATGCCACAATTCGCCGGATTCGAAAGTGAAAAATTCGAGCGAGCATTGCGCTTCTTGCGGCACTCGAGTAATAATTAAAACTTTGAATATTGTTCCTATTTGCCAATTCACTTTTTCAAGTAATTTTATTAATTTACATTGTAATTTGAGTTTTGTAAATTTCAGTTCATAAATTTCGATTTGTAAATTTCAATTTGAAAATTCGCATTTCAAAGTTCTAGTTTATAAATTGACATTCAAATCATAGGTTCATGAACTTGCATTGTAAAATTGAGATTGTAAATTTTTCTTGACAAATTTACGTTTCAAAAATTATGAAAAAAACTGATAAAAAACAAATTTTTCAGTTTCTCAACGGGAGAATCTACCTGCAAACCTCGGAAGGTCTCCGCCCTGCTAAAATCACGTTTTCCGGAGCCGAAGACGAGCAACTGGAAAACGTCGCCCGAGTTTCCCTCAAGTCCACGGAAAAGCCGCTCCCCGCCCCTACGAAGCGTCGCAAAAGGAGCTCTAAAAGCGAATCCTCCCCCACGAAAGAGCCCTTCGAAGACACCCCGGGGAAAAACAAACGCGTGGCTTCCTCGCCTCCAAAATCGGAGAAAACTCCCGAGACGAAAAAAAAGAAAATCGGAGATTTTGGGTCGCCGCAGGCCGGGACGAGCAGAAAAATGGAAAGTGCGAGTTTTCCGGAGGCTAGGGAAAACGACGAGGGGGAGGGGGAGAGAGCGTGGACGAGGGATGAGGATTATTTGCTGTTGAAATTGTTGAAGGAGGAATACGAAGAATCGACTTTTGTTAAGATTAGCGAGAGTTTGAGGGATAGGTCGGTGAGGGATGTGAAGGAGCGGTTTGGGGTGCTTTATGGGTTGATGCGGAAGTATGTGTAAGGGTTGGGAGACGTTGTTTTTGTATGTTTGTATGAGTGGTTTGTCGTTGCGGAGTTTTGGGTTGAGAATTTAAGATTATAAGTTTATGTTGTAAATTCCAATTTGTTCATATACATTGTAAACAATTTGGGTTGTCGAGTTGTGTTGTGAACTGAAGATTGTGAAGCTTATATTGTAGACTTACTTGTAAATTTACTTTGTAAAGTTGTGAGGGAAAAATAATTGTTAATCACTCGGAGCCAATATTGTGTACAACGATATTAGCGCTTAATTGAAGGCTGAAAATTCCGCTGCCAATACACTAATTTGTAAAGTTGTGTTGTGAATTTGAGATTGTAAAGTTTACATTGTAAATGAGTTTCGAAAAAAAATAGGATATTGATAAAAAATTGAGACTGAAATAATTAAGCAGAAACTAATATATTTGTTTCTACTAAATTTAAGTCTTGTAATTCTTTAACGAGAAAGAAAAGAAACAAATAATAATTTACATTGTAAAATAGAATGACGTTGATTCTTTTATAACATTATCAAGTTTTTGTTGAAACTTTAATTGAAACTTGTAGAATACTTATTGTAAATTGTGTAATTTTGATTAACATTTTAATTTATAGGTTCATTTTCATAAGTGGATAGTTATTTTGCGTGATCAAACATTTCCATGGTACAAAATTTCTCAGAGAACGTATACACTACCATCTTAGCCATATGCCGAGATGCAGGTGCGTATACACTACCATCTTAGCCATAGGCCGAGAAGCCGGAGCGTATACATTACCATCTTAGCCATAGGCCGAGAAGCCGGAGCGTATACACTGCCATCTTAGCCATAGGCCGAGAAGCCGGAGCGTATACACTACCATCTTAGCCATAGGCCGAGATGCAGGTGCGTATACACTACCATCTTAGCCATACGCCGAGAAGTAGAGGGGTGAACACTTCGTTCTCAAACTAAGCTATGAATTACAATAATATGATTAAGGTATTAAATAAATGTTAAATCGTTGAGAGTGCAGTAATAACACGTATTTGGTATCAGAATTCAAGTGCGCGCCTTTTAAATTACATTCCACGTACAGTGTAAAACATCCCACATTTTCAGAATATAGAAAAATAGAAAAATTGATTTCAAATGCAATCAATTCGAACATTTAAAGTGAAATTTTACTTTGAAAGATTTTCACACGTAAAAATGTTTATTTATGTAATGAGCGTCTGGATGTTAAAATTCGCCGCGCGCTCGGAAACAGGTAAAACAATTGAGCTTCCTGATGCAATAACTGGTCGAGCGCGCGAAAACGAGTAAAAGTATTGTCCGAGTTGTGACGTCAGAGTAAAATTTTCGATTTCGAAAAATACGAAAATAAAAAATACAGTGAGTTAGAACTCTTAAAAATAATATTAGTCTCCGTAAATTATTTTCTTCTGAAAGTTTTAGTTTTTGTTTAAAAAATTAAAAACGCTTTTTTTACGTGCTAGAAAATCCGTGTTTTTTAAAACATAAATTGCCAAAACTATGTTTAATTTAGTTTAAATTGACAATTAATTATAATTAATTAATTATACAGAAGTGCATAGTATAATATTTATCAATACATTATACAATCAAAAATTTATTCACACAAAAAAAGTTCTTTTATATTTCGTCGATACCTTGTAACAATTATATTTTATAAATTGCGTAACAGTCATAAAATACAATTGAATCACGACGAAGGGCAAAAATTTGTAAGTTTTGATGTGCGTCGAATAAAAAAATGTTGCCCTTTGCAATGTTTGCCCTTTTTTGGAGTTATTATATGGATGAAAAAATTATACCATTTTAATTTTCAAAAATTTCTTTGTTTTCTATGAATATTTATGACAGAAAAAGTGGAAAATTGTTGCTGGAATTATAAAATAACTGAATTGAAAATTTAAAGCCTTGTTTTACGTTGTAATTTATTTCAATTTTTGTCGCTTTTTTAGATGATATGTAAGTTTTTTATTCAAATGATCATTAAAATTGTATTTCTTAACCAGTAATCAGGTAAATATAATCAATATTTCATGACGGTGGCAAAACGGCGGTGAGTGATCCGACAGGGAAGAAAAGAAAATAGGCAGCAGGTTCAGCGCTTCAGTTTTTTCCAAATAAAAACTTTGGTTTTTTATATTCAAAAACATTTTCGACTTTTGGAGAAACAGTACATGCATGGATTCTTTGATACATTTTGTACTCAGAGTTTAACATAAATTTTTATGCAGACATCACAATCGCGTTAAAATGTGCAGAATATGTCGTAGTGATTTCGAAATTTCATTGGTCAAAAGGATTTTATCGGTCATGGTCATAAAAACACTCTAAAAATAGTTCCTCTTTACCATGAGTCAATCTCGTCGACGGTGGGGCACCAGGAGGCGCTTTCCTCGCGACCGCGCCTTCCCCGTGGCTCGAACTCGCTCTCGGGGCAACCTTGCATTGCAGTGCCATTTGGCATGGTCCACTAAAAACACTCTATAAATAGTTTCTGTTTACCTCGAGTCAATCTCGTCAACGGCGGGACACCAGGAAGTGCTCTCCCCGTGACCGCGCCTCCCCCGTGACTCCGACCTCTCTAGAATGGACCTTCGGCTTCGCCTACGGCCTCCGCTACATTTTAGAGAGGTCGGAGTCACGGGGAAGGCGCGGCCACAGGGAGAGCACTTCCTGGTGTCCCACCGTCGACGAGATTGACTCGAGGTAAAGAGGAACTATTTTTAGAGTGTTTTCAGAGGACCATACTAAGTGGCAATGCAATGCAAGGTTGCCCCGAGACCGAGTCCGAGCCACGGGGAGGGCGCGGTCACGAGGACAGCGCCTCCTGGTGCCCCACCGTTGACGGGATTGACTCGAGGGATAAAAATAATTGTTTTTGGATAAGTTTTATTGGGCCAATCCTTGCGGTACTGCAATGCAAGGCTGACCCGCGGCGGAGTCGGAGCAAGCCCCGGAATTCCGCCTAGTCTCAAAAATCAGTTCGATA
>JABFQM010001636.1:0-19671 GCA_022816865.1 Zelostemma sp. ZL-2020
CACCCAACACTCGACGTTCGTCGTCGCGACGCGCACTGACTCGACGAATAACGGCGTAGTTTCCCGCGATCAACACCGGAGGCTTCGAGATCTCTTCGTTAAGATCGATGCACAGGCCTTTTTTTCCCGCGGCTTTGCCTTTCTCTTTGTGTGGAACTCGAAACACGAACACGCGCCCGGTACAATGCGTGGTTCTTTCGCGACTGACGGCGATTCTCGCCTCGCCGGCGCCAGTGAGCGCTCGCCGCGACCTCTGCGACGCGCGCCGCGAACGACGCGACGCCCGCGGCATTCGATTCAACTCCGGGAGTCTGCGTATCTCTTTTTTTTGCACAATTTTTTATTTCGATACGCGGCTTCGAGACTTTTTGGAATTAAACTTGATTATGTTTTATTTGTTTCACGTGGGGGAGAGCTGTAGATATTAATATAGAAAAGATTTATTGCGCGTATTGTTGGACCGGAAAGTAATCTTTGAAATGGGCTGCGTAAATGTGATTTATATCATTCGGGCGTTAAAGGCGTGATGTTTCTCTCGGAATTAGTTGCCATGGCAACTCTGGAAGGAGGAGCAACACCCATGTGAAATACGCGGATTTATGTATCGTTTTATTGCGCGCGTATAATTACGGAAAAAATGAATGTTGCATATTTCGTGGGAATGTATTGTTTACTATGATTTTGGGGATGAAAAGAGCTTTTAATGAGTTTTGCGAATGGAAATGCACGAGAGGTGAGCGAATTGCGACTCTCCGAATTTTCAAGTGCAAAATCAAGTCGCTCGTATTTTTAGAACGCACATCACGTGTTCTGCACATGCGCCGTCTGGCTTCGACCCTTTTTTTATCAACTTTCGCCACTTTTAATTGCGTTCTCCGTTTTTTGTGCTCTTCGGCATGTTGTTTTTCGTTTTCGGACAATCATTTTGAGAGATATCGACTTGTAATTAAGAAATTTAATACGAAAGTATCGATCGCTATACGGAACCGAAAAACTTGCGCTTTTCGTAGTTTGCTTGCCGTCCGCGAGGTGGCGCCACTAGCCGGAGACGCCACTTTATTTTCCTCAGTTCGCGCGCGATCTCGAGTTTATCGACATCCGGTTACTCGTTTCCCGGTATTTTTAACGAAAAAAAACATTAAAATGTGATTCTTGAGCTCGGGATTTCCCGGCTTTTCCAAAGAAACAACGCGAAAGTTTGCTGCTTGAAATATTTTACAGTACCGAGTTTAATCTTCGCGGGAATGATAGGACGAGACAGAAAAAGGTAAGTTCGAGTGAAAATCGGGGCATGCAAAATTTTTATTCGACGTTTATTCGACGTTTTATTTCGACGTACCCAAATTTCTCGATCGAGGCCTTTCCATTCGGTATTCAATTCGTTGGTTATCAACCTATTTCGTGGCGTGGAAATGTTAATCAACATCGTGAGGGAATTTAGGACGGGAAGAATCGGAAGAATCGACCTACCGCCAAGCGAACTAAATGCGAAATAAGCGCGCAAAGCTTTCGAACATTCCGAAGTTGCCAATTCCCGAGTGCTCGGTAGCGTCACCTGGCGGATCTTTGAAGAACCAACGGCAGAAATGCGCGCAAAAACATGATCGAATATTTACTCGATGTATTTTTTGGAATTACGGGTGGAATACGCCAGGTTTTCGGTTTGTTGGTTTTACGGTAATCGAATTCGCGCAGTGGGCTCTTTTTCCGCGTTCCGAAGTTGCGAAAATGAAAAAAAGAGACTCGGGGGAAAAGTGTTTTCGCGTGCTCGTAAATAAATTATTTCCAAGTCTTCCCGAATTCTCGAAGGAAATCTAGGGATTTTTTTTTTTCGAAACACCCGCGCTTTTTCTCCGCGTCAACGTCATACTTCAGATTACGAAATATCCCGCGAGAACGAAAGGTAAACGAGAAAATTTTCTTCCTTTTCCCCATTTCCCGGTGACTGCATTGCGAACTCGCTTCGCAATCGGGCAATAATTTTCCTTCGCCCCCCCGCGGAAAAGCTTGCTTTTTCAATTAAACTTTTCCTCGTCGGGAAGTTGTTCGCCGAAACTTTGCGAGCTTCATGATTTTCGCGAATTTACAGGACCCGCGGGTTCGTTCATTTGCACTCCCAACCGCGAGAAGTTACGGGGGAAAAATACGAAAACCCGAAAAAGTCGGGGAATATTTCGAGAAAATTTCGCAATTTCCAAATTTATAAATTCCGGAATTTCCTTTCGCCAAAGAACCTCTCGGAGCATCAAAAGTAAATAATTCGTCCACGGAATACCAAAATACTCCAAGTTTGAGGTACAAAAAGCGTCTTGAAAGTACCAAAAAGCAAAGAACGCGGTTGTTTATTGTTCGGAATCGCAAGAACGAAAAACATGCTCGCGTAATTCGATATAGAGCGCTTTGAAAAACCCGCGTTCTGTGGTACCGAGGCTCTTTGTCGAAGAAGGGAAATTGGAATTTCAGCGAGAAAAGTCAGGGTTCATTATTCCGCTTCTTCCTCGGAATATTTCCCAGCGGCGAATCGCGGAGTATAAAATGGCGAAAGTTGCGCCGCTGTTATTTCGGGAAAAAGAAACACGGTCTCGCCCCATCATCCCTTATCGCGAGCGATTCGTTCGCGAATCAGCGCCCAATTACGACGCTGATTATGCACTCTACCCCCTCGCGTGCGACCTCGGAGCCTCGACTCGCCATCGATTTTTTAACATCGCAAACTACCGCGTTCTCGGCAAACGCGTCATTATTATCCCGTTTCCAAACGTTTTCCTTCTAATTGTTTTCTACTCTCCTCTCAATACGCTTTCGGGGCTTTTTTATCAGGCCCAGATCTCGAATTCGGACTTTTCCGCGAGCGAAATCGAATCGCGATAAATCCCGCGCGTTTTCCACCCCCAATTGTTCCGGCTGGAAATTTAATTTCCTTCTCCCTTGTTCGTTTGTGCTTTCAATCACCGAGAAAAATGCAATGGCGGAACGAAAATGATGCATGTTTTATCGACAACGGCTCGAGTACAAATAAGACTCGTTGACCCGGAAGGGCCTCCTCGCATTTTCCTTTCCTGGAGCATTCTTTCGTCGACTTTCCCGGCTCTTCTTTTTTCACATGTTAACTCTGTTTTAAACGTAAGACGATATAAAGTACCCGAGACTCGAAGAATTCTATCCAATTTCTAAACATCGACGGCGTAAAATTGGAGCTCACTTTCGACTCCAAGTTTTCGAAAGCGCGTCGAATTTCTCCGAGCAAAGGGCGATTTCCCAATGAAAGGAAAAAGAATCCGCGCTAGTGAATGCATGAGCTGATCGAGCAATTGTATCTTCAAGCCTCGGACTTTTTTTGTAATCCCCGTCATTGTTGGGGCTGAATAAAAGTATATCATCTTCAAATGCAGCCAATTAAATGACGCGAAATGGAATACTCGAGTCTGGGAACGAAGCACCTCGGCAGTAATTAACTCGATCGTTTTTTGCCCGTGAATTTTCACTGGTTTTACGAATTTAGTACTTGTTAATTGCATTTTGCAAGTTAAGAGAGGCAACTAAACTAATTATCGGCGCGGGACTGTAATTTAAAGTAACTGATCCATTGCGATTATGAAGCCGCGCGATAATACGCGCTGGTCGCATTGGTTAATTAATTTTCCGACAGCGAAGCGTTTAATGAAATGACATTTTTCAATGTTTTCTGTCTATGAAACCCCAAAACATTATGAATAACGTTCTTGGTGTTACAAAATTTGTTTAGTCGATGTAAAATTAATTTCAGCGAAAAAGGCTTTCAAAAAGCGCGCCATTTTGCGCAAGCACGCGAAATATGGCGGAGCAATGGACAAAGAAGTACAATTAAATATTGTTTCATGTAAAATACAGTTCACAATATTTAAACTGTATTGTTTTTAAAAAAAGGAGCGTAGAATGCATACGCAATTAGCAGGGATTAATTGGAAGTCGAGAAAAATGCAAATAATGCCACGTGCTTGAAAACGCTACACGATTGGTTGACGCGTTTGTTCCGAGTTGACATCTCAATGTTTTTGCATTGCGCGTACATTATTTCTTTTTTTTTTGGCGATTAGTAAATATTGTACCTCGACATTTCGGCACGAAACTATATTTTTATTGTTCTTCTTTGTCTATTGCTCCGCCATATTTCGCGTGCTTGTGCAAAATGGCGCGCTTTTTGAAAGCGTTTTTCGCTTAAATTAATTCTACAAATTGTTTAACACCAAGAACGTTATTTATAATGTTTCAGGGTTTCATAGATCAATTTTAAAAAATTTTAGAAATAAGTTTATTTCCCGCAGCTTGAAAATTATTACTCTTTGTAACGCAAGTAATTTAAATTTCGACGGTGACATTTATAATGACACGTGAATTTGGTTACGGGACTGTAATTTCGTCTCGTAAAATCTGTTTAACGCTGGCCCTATTTTACGTCTCACTTAAACATCACGAGAACCGAAAGTTAACGCTGCGCGATCATGTGATTTTGTCACCTCATTTGCATGCAACGTCAATTTTCGCATGAAACGTGGAACGTAGTCATGTCCTCGAAATGACGAGTTTCGGCGTAATTTTTTTCAAATAACGGAAACAAGCGAGGAAAATGCTCTTCGTTACAACCAGATGTTATTTCCTTCGTTGGCCGCTGCGTGATTGCGTAATTAATTACATAAGTGTAATTAAACGTCAGCGACATTAGCAACTCTTGCACGTTTTGCTTTCCATTACTCACTTCGTTCTTTGGACGCTTTTCTTTTTCTTTTTCATTCGCTCTTGATTGCCGTTACAATCAACGAAATGAGAAACGTTTCACGTTGAACGTCCTGTTCTTTAACTATTAAAATGTTGTAAAAAGTGAGAGGAATTTGTCGGTACAATTGCAAATAATAATAACTCTCGCGGCGCGAAATTCCGCGTTCTTGAGTTAATACTTTTGTTGAATATTCGACGTATTTTTTATTTTCTGTAGACTTGACGTGCAGGTATGAAAAAATTCTACCTGTTCTTTCCTTACGTTTCGAGTTATATTATCTTGAATATATGTGTCGAGACCCACGGTTTTGTCGATTCCCTTAGCAGTGCCGGTCGTACAGTTTGCAATCACTTTGCGAAATTCCACGCTGAGCAAAAGCGCGTATTTTCAAGCACGCGCGCAAACCGGCTTTACGAAATAATAGCGTCTCGAGGGAGCCGATACTTCCATTTTATTGCTGCGTCGTTTTTCATCCACGACTATCGCGGCTACGCTGTTTGCTACTGAACTCGTGTATCACGTTCATACGAAATACACACACGTCGTACGCCGTAATCCGTAATACCAAAAGTTCCAATTTTCTGTAAATCCTACTAGCGCGATAACGAATTCGCAACGCACGCGCCCCAACAAATTACAAACTGCCGATGTTTCCCAAGGCTTATCGTTGCGCTGAGAAATATTTGCTGCAGTCGCGGATCAATTGAAAATATTCCGTTGAAGTCACAAAAGTAGTTGGTCGCAAATCTACCCAATTTTTACCATCATTTGGGTATTTTTTTACCAATACCTAAAATTTAGAAATAGTTTAACACACGGAGAGAAATATATCGACCCTTTTTACTAAATTTTGCCTGAATAATTACCATTTTGAAATTTAAACTGATGCCATCACTGGAAAAAGGAATATTAATCGATTTAATATTTACAATTTGAATGCAAACATAAATTCAAGTTATCAATGCTGTAATGTGTAATCATAAACCGAAATCTTACCACGTGACAGGCTGTTCTTAAAAATTTCCCTAGGCATTTTTTAGAACCTCACTAGATGGATATTTTACAAATGAGAAATGGTAAAATTTAAATCGCCATAATATGGAGTTTTCCAATTACCAACTGAGAATTTTCATTAAAAAATTACATATATTTGGAATTCTTTTTGAAATTTTTCTTCAAATTCATAAATTATCTTAATTTTCATTTTTTACAACTTTAATGAAGAATAATCATCAAAATATATCATTTACTTCCATTTTGAATCGTGTCTCACAACTCCCCACCTTTTTTGAAAATTCACAAAAAGATACATTTTTACGATAAAATTGTTCAACCTTTATGAATTTTAAGAAACTGCTTGAGCCAAAAGTTATAATTTTGTGTCTACTGAAGATTCTACTTTGCAGATTTTCAAAATATCAATTTTTTGGTAGTTATGTCTCAAAAACAAAACCCGTCTCACAACCCCCCACCTTTTTTTGAAAATTCATAAAAAGATACATTTTCACGATAAAATTGTTCAACCGTTATGAATTTTCAAAAACTGCTTCAGCCAAAAGTTATGTTTTTGTGTCTACTAAAGATTCTACTTTGCAGATTTTCAAAATATGAATTTTTTGTAGTTATGTCTCAAAAACAAAACCCGTCTCACAACCCCCCACCTTTTTTTGAAAATTCATAAAAAGATACATTTTCACGATAAAATTGTTCAACCGTTATGAATTTTAAGAAACTGCTCCAGCCAAAAGTTATGTTTTTGTGTCTACTAAAGATTCTACTTTGCAGATTTTCAAAATATCAATTTTTTGGTAGTTATGTCTCAAAAACAAAGCCCGTCTCACAACCCCCCACCTTTTTTTGAAAATTCATAAAAAGATACATTTTTACGATAAAATTGTTCAACCGTTATGAATTTTAAGAAACTGCTTGAGCCAAAAGTTATGTTTTTGTGTCTACTGAAGATTCTACTTTGCAGATTTTCAAAATATCAATTTTTTGGTAGTTATGTCTCAAAAACAAAGCCCGTCTCACAACCCCCCACCTTTTTTTGAAAATTCATAAAAAGATACATTTTTACGATAAATTGTTTAACCGTTATAAATTTTCAAAAACTGCTTCAGCCAAAAGTTATGTTTTTGTGTCTACTAAAGATTCTACTTTGCAGATTTTCAAAATATGAATTTTTTGGTAGTTATGTCTCAAAAACAAAACCCGTCTCGCAACCCCCCACTACTTTCCCCCACCCAAAACATCGAAATATTTGAACAGGACAACATTTGTTGTAGCGCGATCGAATCCTTTCGTTAGATTCGTGAGAAAAAGATAAAATAGAAAAGCTAGGATGGTTGGCAAAGCATGTTGGTGGGGAAAAAACATTCCTATTCAGCAAACGCGCATTCTTGGATGAAAGAGCATAGCGTCGCGTTCCATTTGCGAGTATCGCTCGTAAGAATGCAGCGCGCGAATGAAAACAGAGAACTCTCGCCTATTCCGATCGCATCTTTTTATCTTTTTATCTTTTTTCTTCCCTCGTAAATGGGTATCGCATGCGGAATTTACGTCCCTGCATGTAATCGAGCAAATCCAACATTCAGCCGCGCATCCCTTTAATCCGTTTCGTCTCTAACAGAGGGAAATGAACGTCGGCTTGCTCGTCATGTTGCCTGGACAAAGCTTTGTCCTTGTCTCTTTCTGTCCGCCTGCTAATGCTACATCAATGCAAGCGACTTTATATCATTTTTCGTACGTTTCCCCCTCATTTTACTTGCCGTCTCTTTGATCTTCTCGCATTGTTGTGTGCCGGAAATATTTTGAGCCATTAAACCTTCCGATTTTTTCTGAAATAGCTTTTTATTCAAACTCCTACCGATTTTATAACCGGGAAATGCGATCGTTTCAAAGGTACTTGATTATACGATTCTCCCATTAATGATGAAATTTCTCTTATCCATCTTTCTCACTTGATCGCCATAAATTCGCGATTTCAGATTCAGGACGCAACGGAACCTTTCGGAGCCATAAAATCTCTCAAGTTTGATATTTCCGTTGGAAACACACTAAACTTTTCACGAGCTTTTAAATTACGAATCATGAAAGACCATATTTTGCCGAGAAAATTTCAATGGGGTACGAAAAATTCGAAACACGATCCATAGCCCTTTCCGATTCGGCAAATTCCACCGGGAAAATTCAATTTCGAAGCTTTTAGCGACTCTAATCCCGTAAATTACATTTTTGAGCGACGTAAATGATTCTTTTTATCGGGTTTCGCGTGTCATGTGCAATATCCCGCGTTTGTGCTTTTATCACAAGTATATCAATGCGGGAGAATCAGTTTCCTGGAGCTCGCCATGGCGAAACGTGTGATGGAAAATGCATGAGGTTTGATGGGATTTAATGCAGCTCAATACTGTACATAGAAATTCCGAAACAGGCTGTGTTCGATCAGACTAGTTGAAGTGCGAATTCAAATGTAACTCCAGGGCCAATTCAAAGGCCATAATTCACTTTTTCAATTCTTATTTTTGTGATTTCACAGTAGAGCAATAAATTACCAATTTTGACAGCTCGCGATGATTCCAATTTTTACTATAAAACGAGAACGCATCGTTCATTCCTGCTTTATTACAAAAATAGTCGATTCCGTGTCATATGACATGGATTATCCCGCGTGAAAAGCACGAGAGCATGAAAGTTTTCCGTTGAAATTGCTTTCCGCGGCTCAGTCAGGTCGGGAAAGACCCAGAGACAGGTATATTGCGAAGCAGAAGCTGTTTTTTTAGACTTCCAGGTCGCTCGGGAAGAACATGAAACCCCATACCCAGATGCTAACACGAGCACGACAAAGTTCGGGTTGAATTAAGCCTCCGATTGCATACATATTGCAAATACCGAGCGAGTGATTACAACGCGTTCATGCTGCGAGGAACGGAACATTTCGACCAAACAGATCAAACATAGCGGGAGTCTTTTGTATTTCTCGATGCAATTTACCCTTATACGTACTCTGCAGCGATCTTGTCTCAAACTCGCTTGGCAACGCGTAATTGTTTGCCCTTGTTTCCATGTGTTATATTTAGAAAATTATGCAAATTCGCGTACGCTCGAATGAAAAACTGTCTATCTAATTTGTGCACGAGTTTGGAGCTTCTGGAAACTCGCAAAAGTGACGGCAAAACATGAACGTGTGCATTTCTAATTTATTCGCAGTAATACTAACGAGTTCGTCTTGTTAGCTATTGCAGTATCTCAAAGGATATTAAGCCGTTGTCTATCCTCGATGTTAATGAACCTCTTCAATCGTACTCAAGATAATTATACACGCAAACAAATAGCTCCGAGTATTCGCGACGTACGAATTCATAATAAGATGATTGGCTTTGTTGAATAAAACATAGCTCGACAAAGCTGGATAGAAATCCGTTGTTTCGTACCGAAAATGATATGTTCATCTTCTTTTTTGTAATTAACACTGTGATATGCAATCACAAATGAACGATGCATTTTTTACAATTTATTCTTGCGGAGTTGTCTAACTTTCGATAAAATTTTATTTACGAAGTTGGCTACCGTGCGCGTCCATTTTTAAAAAACTAAGAACATGTGTGAAACTGTCTAACGTTGGATAAAATCTGGACAAAGCTGGATAGGAATCCTTTGTTTCGTACCGGAAATGATGTCTATCTCATTTTTTGTTATTAACGCTGTGATATGCAATCACAAATAAACGATGCATTTTTCAACAATTTATTCTTGCGAAGTTGTCTAACTTTCGATAAAATTTTATTTACGAAGTTGGCTACCGTGTGCGTCCATTTTTAAAAAACTAAGAACAGGTGTGAGGCTGTCTAAAGTTGTTCTCCCGTTGTTGTCGACATGCCTCACAAAAAAGCGATTATTTTTGTAGAAATTTAAATTGAAGTTTCTCGTTGGAAAATTTCCGATGGTACATTAATCAAACTTTGTCTCAGTATCGAAAATTTTCAATTCGTGCAAAATTTAGACACCTTTGTCGAACCCGCACATAACCTTATACTGGCCTTAGGTGGGACATTTACCTTACATACCCACGGCAGAATTTTTTAAAAGAAAATAGGAGGATATTGAGGACTATCGGAGGCCCGAAATGAGGCCTATATATATGCTTTCCTTGCATTTTGAGATCCTCCAATGGTCCTCAAATATGTAAAAATTTCCACTTTTACAAATCTGAGGGCCAATGGAGGGTTTACGAATTTCTCACTGAGATCATGGAGGTCCATCTGAGGTTGAAAATGAAGCGGCTTCAGCGAGAATACAAAAGAATGGAGGATTTTGAGGGCCATTGGAGTTTCGAAAATTCTGCCTCGGGTAATTTTCCGGCATGAAAAAGCGAAAAATCGTTGGAAAATATTTGCGTAAAAAAAGGTTGGGTGCTTTCGGGAACCCAAAGGCGTTAAAGTGGGAATTCTGGAGTACAGGTACTCTGCGGGCGGCGATGCGTGCGACAAGAGTGCGACATGTTTTTGAATTTCAGAAAACCGTATTCTGAATGAAGGTAAATTATTATTCAAGAAATGCACACGTCGTGAAACTGAATGAAAAGCGCCTCTCGAGCTTTGTGTTCCACAAAAAGTGTGGGAAAGAGAAAGAAGTTGAAGGGCGTAGGCAGACTGGAGGGAAAATGGGGAGACGATAGCGCCGCGATAGCGGAAAAACGCAAAGAGAAATATAAAGGCCAAGAATGGAAAGTGGGGGAGGGATCGAGGATGTTTTCGCCTCCTTGCTTTTGCTGTGGTCCCGCATTGATCGTGCATTACCACGTACGCACGAGTACGCCATTGCCTGCGTAATGTAGACGTGCACGTATGCGGCTCACGAGGCACATTCAGAGCATCTCCGACGTATCTTATTTGCCCTGGAAGCTGACACTTTCTTGCGCGTCAACTCCCCTTCACTCTCTGCATTTTAATAAGTGAAATTTTCACTATTTCAATCAGTAATTCAGTTTTTCATCGACAAACCAGTTTAAGTTTCTTTATTTACTGGTTAATCAGTTGAAGACTCTAATGAAGTAAACACTAAAATCACTGATTTTTCAATACTTTCTCGCCTATATCGCTGATTATCGCGGTTTTTAATGAATGGAAAGTTGATTGTTAGAAGAAAGGTTCTCACGAATCGAGTGAATATAAGCGTCTGCAATTAAGACAGATTATACACATGACCTTACTTTTCTCACGCGGTTAGCTTAACAATTGTTAGTAATGTTCCTCCTTTCTGAGATTTCAGTGCATAAAAAATGTGAAGTAATAAGTTTGAAATGTACTGGAAAAATCAGTGACCTCTTTCCAACTATGAGAAATAAATGCTCGCCAATTGATGAATAAAAAGATGAAGAAACGAGAAATTCTTGGGTAGCAATAACGGTGTTTCCAGGATTTGCATGGCTGTCGAATCGTCATCTCTCGCGTAGTTATAAAAAGTTGATGTTTACGATTAAACATAAACTAAGGTCAAAGTTTGCGTGCACGAAGCGCTATTACACTTGGAAGCTCACAAGATTACCCGAGAAATCGCTGAATTTCATTGAAATTCCTCGAGGTCAGGGAACTCTAGAAACTCCGGCGTTGTTTCACCACCGTCCTCTCAAGTCTCGAGTTCTTACGGCTAATTCAATATCCTTTTTGGAACAAAAAGGCCATGAGCAATGGGACAAAGTCGCCGGATTGGAAGCACTCGCGATATCGGCAATGTCGTTGAAATTGAGTGTCGAGTGCAAGAATCTCAAGCTATAAAACGTTCTCTACGGAAAAACTTGCGAAAAGGAAAAGGAGTTTTAGAAATGTATAGAAAAACGTGATTCCAATATTGTTCAATAATATTAATAATGCCGAATGATTCGTAACAATGGAATGAATTCCCTTTTGTTTCCGCATCAAGCATTCACGGATTAACATGTGGTACATTCCAATTCGGAATTGGAACATTGGTTATCATGACATCAAAGAGATTTCCTCAACCATGGATCTCTTCTGCTCAATTGCCGCACTCGTGAATTTTTTAATCAAGTCCGAATCCAATTTACTTTCGTTGAATTCCGATGGATAATTCACACGAATTCTCTTCAGCAAAGTAAATAATTAGGGGATCAGCGTACGTTGTTTTAAGGTATCTTGACAAAGACGCAACGCGTAATCTTCCTCAACTAACGAATCTTATGAGAGCAGGGTATAAACTCGTTCTATTGTCTTATATTCCTTGCGGTGCAAGCAGCAGTCTCTTGAGAATTCGCTAGAGGTATTGATTAAATGAAGACTCGACATAAGGAATGATGAGAGCAACGCCGTGGAATGGCGCCAAAGTCAATGCCTTATCATCCATAGTTTGCCTCTTCCATGTCAGAAGAGTACTCGTATCTGTTGTTGTTGGGAGCTCGTATCTACTTAGTATCCAATTGCGCATTTGAACTGTTTAACCACTCAATAGCTGGAAAACTTTTCTGATAGCGTGTGTTTTTACTGGACGTTGACCCACTCAAAAGGTCAGAAATCACAACAAGATCGACCGAGTTATGCAAGATCTGAAAAGTCGCAGACACGAACGCGTGCGGGCAAATCCGGTGAAAATATAGGGCAGAGAAAAGCCACGACAGGACGTTGGCGTTTCGGTCAGGATCGATACCCAGACATACTATCATTTCGTGCAGGGCTGTTAACTCGGCTGTTTATTTTCTCGCTATTTACTGAGCGAGGTTAATGGACCTTGTCCACATCGTCTTTCGGAGGCTGAGGGCCAATTCAGTGCACATTCTAGCACGACGTTTTACCCCGTTCCTTATCAAAGAAACGACAAAGCTTTCCGAAGAGAATTTTCTCGTCGAACGGGAAATTCCGGGGCGTGCGAATCATCGGAAAAGTCCGTTTTCAATACCAATGCTACGCTTTTCGACAAGCATCTCGGTATTTCGTTCATTATAAACATCGATGTGGTATTTGACTTGTAAGTTTTGATTAAAATTTTCCTTCTGGCTTTCGTCCCAACGGGCGAAAACCTTCTTTATGCATTCGCTGCAATCTTTCCAACGCCATTGATCATCTTGGAAAATACTTGAAATATTTGCATTTCCCTTCATATCAGCATTCCTTACGAATTTTCAAATTACACGCTCCGGCATTCAATTCTTCGCCGATTTTCATTTCTCTTTTGAATTCCTTTTTCGAGATATATGGCTCTCCGGATAAATTGACATGAAAAAATGTCATTGAATAATCCTCGGATTAGTTTTTGCGGCGATTCTGTGACGCTGGAAGAAATATGCCGCGGAGAATTCGCAGGCTCATCGCCAAGTCGTGGCAATTTGGCGATCGTTAGTGAATAGAGTCCAGTGTATACGCAAAGCACGAAGACAGTTTTGGTAAGTCTGGATCGAATCACTTGCAGCGCGTCATAATCGAAGGAAACAGAACAAACATCTCACTCCTCTTAAGAGAGAGGGGGTTAAATGGTCATCTGGAAAACGCCATGTTGGATCAACAAAACTTGTTACTTCCACTGAAATATGATACTTCTTTTCTTCGTTCGAGTTCCGGAAAAATGTGCCTTGATATAACGAAATATTTTAGACTCGTATAAAATATGCTCGGTGTTTATTGCTCTCCAGAGGAAATGGAGTGATTGATCTTCCTTTCGAATCGATAGTTCCATTTAGAAGATGTTCCTCCAAAGTCCTCCAGATATTGGTCTCGGACGTCGTATTCGAGCTTAACTCTTCCGCCAATCTTCACTTCCCATTTCGCCATGACCAAAATTCCGGATCTTTTCATCCGAAAGGAAACTTTTAATTAACCTTTCGCCATTCATCAGCGAATTTTGCTCCACATTTTCCGTTTATTTCTTTGATGTTCTCGAGCTCCTCGAGAAGCGCAATCTTTGTACTTTTGAGAAGCACATCTAGTTCGTTTTCTGGACGTGGATTTCACAATTAACGTTAGTAATTTCATCAAAGTGTTTCTAATTGAGTAAATTGGCAAAATCGCCATTCAACACGAGGGCACCAGAGCGAAAACGAGAGCTTTGACTCAGTTACCGTAGAGGGGAAAAATTCTGAAGGAATCAAAGAAGAAAAGGACCTAAGGTCGACGACTTTATACGCCGCTCGGGCACTTGACCCCTAACCACCCACCAGTTTTATTCATCTAGTCGCATTACTTTGTCAGCATGATCCGTTATTTCACACTTTTCCGTTTCTTCCTGACGGATGGAATGGGAACTAAATTTCTTCCTCAATTTAACTCGAGTGTTCCGATAGACATCCACGGATTTGACCCTGAAAAATGTTGGATCTCATGGAATCAGATGCGCGATTTAAATGACACTGGAATTGTTGATGTAAACGGTGCAATCAAACAACAAATCAACTTGAATACATTTATTATAGCTCAGAATGTATCGAGAGCATACAGTACGAAAAAAAGTACCAACAAGGGAAAAACAAAACATCCCGTGAAAAACAGATTCGATCCAAAAATGCCAAATTTTTGGATCTGATCTGATCCAATACTAAATCTGACCAAATCTGATCTGATCCAGCACCAGATCTGATAAGATCCAATCAGATCTGATCTGACCAGATCTGATGTGATCTGACCAGATCTGAACTGATTACGCACCAGATCTGATCCGATCAGGTCAGATCTGATTGAATCAGATCAGATCCGAAAATCGGGCATTCTGGATCTGATCAGATCCAATTGGATCCAATCTGTTTTTCACGGGATCCCATGTATTATAGTGACAAAAAGAAAAAGGCCCTGGAGCTGCGCAATTTGAATGTTTTACTCCAATAGAAATTATTTTAATTACTTGTCTATCTCATCGAAAATAACCAATCTCTCGGAACCATTGTGCAATCTTGTAACAAAACTATCCTGTTCCAAACAACTTCGAGTACTATGTGAACAACAAGGGATGGAAACGGAGGAAACTTCGCTTTGCATAAATTATCTCATCTTTACAAGTTTCTAAGTTAGTGCAGTATTTACTGCTCGCGATTGTTTGATACAGTTTCATCGTTTTTTGGCGCATGAATTTAATTTTGTTCCCGTTGTTTCGAAAGCAATAAGCTCACTCTATTTCTGACTTAAAACGAAACGTACTCATTCCGAATCAAGTCATTTCATGTAGAACAAGCGTCGAAACGACGCTGTCAAAACAGTATGGAAACTCCATCCATTGATATTGATCTCTACACATGTCAATTCTACGTGCCCAGGCGTTTCTCTCCGTGTTGGTTTAACCGTTGCAATGTTGTTTCGCGATTGAGTTGTCCTTAAGCCCCAACGTTGAAGCGGATAAAATCGCATCCCTTCTTCGAATAAAACGCTGCCGAGTGTTTCTAAAAGCTTTGTCTTTTTCCTGCGCGGCATCTAATTGAAATGTTTCGCTGGTATCGCCAGTCGAAGAAAAGACAGTTTCGTTTTCGCAAGAACGCATTTTGGAAGAATTCTTTTACGTTTTACCCGCAATCGCAACGATTTAAATTTCATTTCGTTTAGTTCTCGACGTTTTCTGGCTGCTTTTAAGAGAAAAAAAGACGGATGAAACTCAATTTTTATTGCGGAGTGCCTGAACGCAAAACTCGTCTCTCGTTTGACCCAGCGAACTTGTCGATTAACTTCGTTAAGGAAAGGCAGGCCGTCTTGGCATGCTCCATTCCACTTTATGACGCTTGTATATGCAGCGACACAGTCATGAGTTTGATTGTTCACATACGTTCGAAACATAAACCAATTGTTTCCTCAGAGTCACATTTTTGTCGTGTTTGCTCCTGAGATTTGGAGGATGAAAGACATTTTTACGAAGAAAGATTCAATTAACGTGAGAAGTTCAAGCAAATTTGCAAATACTTCGCAGTTTAAAGAGAGTAAAAAGATTGGAGACCTATTTAAAAACGCCTTCAGGTAGTTTTTTTTCCAAACGAAGCAATGAGTTTGTTCCGGGGAGAATTCGCGTGTTACACAGGGAACAATAAAAATGTTAATGATCCACTTACAAAGCGTCGTAACTGCATTTGCGTTGATCCGTGGCCACAAAAGTTATGTTCAGGTAAAAACAGCTCGGAATGTTTTTATGAATGTCAAATAAAACATTTAATTGATATGCAAGCGATGCAAATAAATCAATCGAAATGTTCCGTCGATAATTGAATGCTAAAGTCAAACCAATTTCCGCGAGTAACCAGTTTTTTGTACGCTTTTTAATAACAGAACATGCGGAAGTGTACGAAGCATTACAATAAATAATGAAATTTGATGCTATCGAAAAACGTTTGATTTGTTTCTCTATGAAAACGCGAGATGAAACGCAGCAATTAATCAAAGCTCATTAAACTTTTCTTTATAACTGACAGTTCGTTTATCCATTATGCTCGAAACTCGTTCGTTATTGGACACTTTCACAGCGAAAGATGATATGCGAACGAAACGCTGACAATTAATTGGATTTTTTCGCTCATTAGACTCAGCCATGGGTTCTAGATCCAATTAAACATTATCGAAATGATAAAAATTAATCTACTAATTCCACGACCGTTCCGAAAATCGCATTGCGAGACGAAATGTGTGTTCTGAATGTGGAAAATGATTGGTTTTTTTATTTTCGCGTTCTCCGCTGAGCCGTATTATTTCGGTTTTCCATCCGCGGTGCTTAGCATCGGCGTACGCAAAGGTTTTGTATATTTACGAGTTGGGACGGAGTTCGGAAATAGGGAAAAACAAGACAAGGCGATTTCGCAAGCGATGCGAAACCAATTTTACGGACTTCCGCCGTAGGCCGCACGTTTGCCCGCACGGCAAACAGAATTCACGAGGCAGTTCCGTTCCGAGCTTTTGAGAGAGGAACCCAACCTATCGTCGTGCCTTGTGCCAAACTGCATTAGTACGCCATGAACCGACGAGCAACATCGCTCTTTCGCGTATTACCAAGTCTTACTCCCGAACTACGTTGCCGGAATACAAATGATTCGCTTTCTGACCCAAAATAGGTCAGTTCGTCGCTCTATGCAAAAATACGCTAATTTCAATTCTGTCTGTTTTATGACGAAGTTGAAATGGATTTTATGCGGCTCAGCTGCAAAGCCGTTTTATGAGATTTCGGCGTTCGTTTCTCTGGTTTTACGATTTTTTATACGCGGAAATATTGATTCGGTCATCTACAATTTGATTTGCAAATTTCCTGTAATTGTATCGTACGAAATTACACTCTGAACGAGAGACGTTGATTTTACAAGGAACAAAAGCGATCGTGAAACCATAATCATCTATATAAATAGAAGAATTTGTGGGTTATTTCAGGATCGAACGACGCGATCGTTGAACTTTTGGAAATCATGAAACTTGTAGTTGAGAAACATCGATCATTCTTGTAATTTCGGTTGTAAAATATATATTTTACATGTTTTGGGACAGAGGTAAATTTGTTCCGGAAATTGGCATCGGTTTGTTGGCTTTGTAAACAAAATTAAAATTTCATCACCCGTGGCCAATTTCGCGTTGTGCTCATTACCGAGGTATTGTCGCTATATTGGATTGCAGAATGCGAATAATCAAATGTATCGGTTTAGTGGAGTCTTGAATTGATCCATGAACGGACAAATTGCGAGTGGCTACGACGCTACTCGTGAAATCGATAATTCAAGGTGCATCCACACGAATTTTTACATGTCCATCCTGATCCTACATCGCGTGTAGATGATTTCATGAGTTACGAGAGCGAGTATGCATTTTCAAGGCTCTTTCGACTCGGCGTTTCGTGGCGCCGCGCCTGTCGTTAGCTTTACCTTTTTTTTAAGAATGTCAGTGCATTATTTTCTTGCACGAAGGAAATTTTATAACGATGATTTAATCATATATCAAAGGGAATGCTGAGGACCGTTAAAGGAGTTGAAAAATGTCTTGACATTTTTATTTACATAACGAGCATTTTTATAGCGTCATTCCGGAATTTTACTTTGCAATAAATGAAATACTCGCGAATTTTTATAGCGAATCTATAAATTTTTTTTCGCTTCATTAGAAAATGTAAAATTTATCAGCTTCGTGATAGGTTTAGATAATTATAGGGTGTTTTCGTACCCGACAGAAAATAATAGTCCGATTTTTCGTGATGGACATTACGAGGGTATGAAAATTGTTCCATTTTCAGATTCTCGTCATCGTTTCGCTAAAAATCAACCGCATATATCAATGAGTTTTATCACGCGATTCTCACCGACTTTAAAAACAAAATACTTTCGCCTCAGATTTTCTGCGATCCACAAAATATACACGCGGGTGCAAACGCCGCGTAATATTTTTCATGGAATGTGCCGATTTCCCAAGATTCTTGGTGAGAAATTATGAATCGCGTGTGTCTAAAAATTCAAGCGCGAGAAGTGTACAAATTACACGCGTTTTCCAGTTTCCCCGCAATTACCATCTACGTTTTTTGCACAATTTACGAGACCAGTTTTCTCGACTTTCTGCATTTCGTCACTTTCTTCGAGACAAAAGATCGAAATAAAAAATAGATAACAGATAAAAACGCGCGTATTCGAAGCCTGAAGCGATGGAACTCCCCAACTCTGAGAATAATCGACGATTAACGGTATCAATTCGCTAATGGCTCGACGAAATCGAGCTCTTACGCATTCGTATGCACTATCGTAATTCGCGATTATTAACCCAGTTCGTTATTGACAGATGATAGATTGTGCCAACGCTCCTGTAGTTGCACGTGTTCGGATCGCATTTTCCTCCGACTCCAAACCCACTCAAAAATGCCTTTGAAATAACACGTAGAGTTTGAATTATAATTGGATTTTTGTCAAATCCACAGGAAATATTGTACGATTGAATTTGACAATATTTCCTGTGCGCGAATTCGTATCTTTCGTCGGAAGCGGAAATAACACTGGATTGAGATCCAAACGTATATTGTAAATTTCCGGGATCTTGATTTAGTGCAAGAAATTCCGGGTTGAAACTCGCTTTAACCGTGCCCGCGTACATGAATCGACGGCATTACGCTGTAAATTGAATAACATTGCAGCTTCGCGTATCATCGCCTTTCGAATCGTTTGCCGATAACAGGATTCGTCGCTAAAATTCCCGAGCGTGTACCATCGCGTCTGCATTGTGGAATCGAGATTTACTACGTTTTTATTTGTCTATTACTTTTCGTACTTGTTGCGACTAATGTCTCGCTCGGAATTGTTGCATTTCCTGGATTAGCAATTCGCGAATTGACGGTCAATTCACAGCATTTTTTCCCTCGGTAATTTTTACGCGTCGAATGTAACGTGAAAAGTATTTAGGGCGAAGAGGGTGGAGGGAATGTTCTTAATGAAAAAGATGGTTGGGAAATATTTCAAGCCGTGGTTATATCGAGGAAGGGTATAGAAAGACACGAAGCAGAGGAAATGGTACATAACAGACGTTCATTTCGAAATACTCTCGAGATGGTTTTTGTCGCGTTGAAAACTGATTGATTTCTTTGGAAAATTCTGCGCCATTGTAGCTACGCTTTAGAGAAATTTTGTCGAAAATTGAATCGTAACTATCGACATAAGTTTATAACATTACGAATCCTCGTAAATCCTGCGAAATTTGATCGATTGTCAAGATTGAATCGCGATGATTCAATGATGCTCTGGATTTAATTGCAATCACTTACTTTACTTTATTGCAAGGGTGAATTGGAAAAAATATTTATAATGCAACATAATTAATTATATTTAATATGCCAGTACAATTTATTTAACAATATCTTTTTCTTCGCGAAAAAAAATACGCGAGTGAAAAAATTGTACAAGAATGCTTGTAACGAACAATTGAAAATGTTAACAGTTTTTTAAAAGAAAAATGTTTATTTCTTAGCTAATTAGCATGTTCGGTCAT
>JABFQM010001637.1:0-19673 GCA_022816865.1 Zelostemma sp. ZL-2020
GGTGAAAATTCTCGGTTTGGATCTGGATATTTACTTGGACGACTGTGTCATGTTCGCGAAGAAGCTCAAGGCTGTTGGGAATCCCGTGACCTTGGACGTGCTTGCGGGACTGCCGCATGCGTTTTTGTTGACTATCGGAGTTTCGAAAGAGGCTCGGGATGGGTCGAATCTTTGCGTTATTAGACTACGGGAACTTTTGAAGTAAATGGAGCCGTTTTTTTGGGAATCATTGGATAACGTTCCGAATCGAATCGGCATCGCGAAAAATAACAAAATAACTGGGTTGAGTTTTTATGTTCAGAATGTGATTTGTTGAAGGCTTTTTTATGTACGATGATGTTGAGAAATTGCATCTGCAAGAAACTCACGATTGAAACGTAAATTATGTTTATACTGGTTGGAATTAGACAATGTTTTTTTACTGTTTACGACGATGAAATGAGCGATGTGTAGAAAAAAAATTGCTGAATTCTTCAGGTAAAGTTCGAGTGTTAAGTGGAATGTATTGGAATTGAATGAATGATTGTTTATGTCGACCTACTTTTTCTGTTAATTTCTGTTAATTTAGAATCACAAAAACTGATGGTGTCCCCCAATTTATTAATTTTTGTACAAAGATATTGATATTAAAAAAAAAGAAAAACTCATGGCTTCAACATGGTTTGTTCATATTCATTTCTTCCATTTTAGATTAAATGTAAAATCAAATAAAATCGAGAATGGCACTTGGTGCAATGGGAAATAAAATTCGAAAAACAAGAATGCATAAATATCCGAGTCGCCTATAAATCATATATTTGTAAGCGAGAGAAAACAGAGTGTATTGTTTCAATTTTAGACAAAACAGAAAATTCATGCATGTGTTTATTTTCGTCTACTCATTCATATATGCGTTGATTAGCTATAGAATACTGATAAAAATACGTAAAAAAACCTAGCGACATTAGCCGAGCTACTACAGCAAAAATGTAATGCTCTCACAATTTACCAAAATGTCTACTTGCAATTTTGGAACGACTGTATCAAAGTACTTCACCACAATTAGCGAAAAAGGAACCCGGGACAACCAAAAAGTTGATTGATTTACTAGGTTTTTGGATATCAGTTTTTTTCAACGCCGATACCTATTTTTGCGTCGGAGAAACTGGTCTTTTAAATTAGAATGACGAAATAAAACGCAGAATTGTATAAAAAAAAGGAAAACATTCCTAACATCGATATGATAAATTAATTTCACAGCTGCTTTCGAATGTGTATACGGCGACTAAAAAGGAATATCGCAATGAATCGATTCAATGACATAAATGTACATACGGTAAGTACACAAAGTCTGATAGTTCATAACAAGTGTACTTGGTTTCACATTGACTTTGGTCAATATCTTCTGTTTATTAATAATTCGATATCATATTTATTCTCATCAAGTCCCGAAACTTTTGAAATGTCATGATGTGACCATTAAAAGTAAAATCAATGCCAAAATTGTCTGACTGAAACCTTTTCGATATAAATTATCTTTTCGTAGCAAAAATAACTTTTTAGTTTACTTTAAACTTTAAGTAGACTACTTTGTGAGTTTCCACTTTCCACTTGTTTGTGAGAACTCGTTTCCATTGTTCATCAGTAGATCACATGATTTCGACTTTCCAACGGACTAAAATACTTCCCCAATTTTCTTGTCCACTTTTGATGTTATAAATAAAGAGTCATTACAATGAAGTGAAAACAATAGTTTTCCACATTTGTCGACCTGACAAAAGTCAACATTGCATACATATAATTTTGAAATATCTAAATTGAGTTCATTCCTGCCTTGTATTTAACAAAAGTGAGCCTTCAGTTCACAAAGTACCGAATAAACTGGAATACGACAGCAAATTTTTCACGACGAGAGACGTTCCCCGGTCGATTTGATATGTAAACATTCAGAATTAATTATATCTCTCTGCGCTTCAGGTAACATTTTTCAATTCGATTCGGTATAACATTCGAAATTACATAAACTCTTTGTGCAATTAAACGCGGTCTCGTTATTTTTTGTTTCTCGGTAACAATGCGGAATCGATTATGCATGACATAAAAACTTGTTCGTTTCATAACCAGCGCAATCACACTCGAATTCGAACTGATGAAAGGCTTTAGAATTGAATTGTAACCCATCATTTCCAAATGAATTTCTCCATTTTTTGTAATCGATAGACACTTGAATCCGTGACACGGAAAATTATTAAAAGCTCGAAAAAGGCGTTTCTAACTGGGAAAATGTGGAAGCATTTGGAAGTGCTTCATTATTGCCTGCGTTGCTTGGAAATGATGTACGAAGATCAGAAGGAAGGAGACAAGCTGTCGCTGTTCAGTGACCACACATTAGAGGAAATTTTCGAAAAAACCGGGGTGATGATAAAAAATGTAAAATGTGTGAATTTAATCGGGGAAGATGCTGATTTCACCTTACTGTTTTTTTGAATGTAAATATAAACAGTTTGAATGCGAAACGAAATGTATTAAAAATAAATGTATATTCGTGCATATCTTCTTGCTTTTTATGTTAATTCACAATTAAGCTAACAGTCGGTGTTGTTCCCTGATTCTTACATTTTTGCACGAACAAATATTTGAAAGAAAATAAAAAACTCATGATTTTGACACGTTTTGTATTATTTCAGATTACATATGTAATCAATTAAAATCGGGAATTGTGCCCCGTTACAATTGGAATTGAGGACTAAAAAACAAGAATATAAATATTTCAGTCGTTGAATAATCATTTATTTTTAAACGAGAGAAAATAGATTTTCTAGTTCTAATTTCGAGCAAAACAGAAAGCTCACGAGGCAATTTGTTCATTTACGTAAATTTGTTCATGTAAATTAATGTTAACAATTTCTATCGAAGTAAAGAACGCCGCAATCAAATATTTTTTACCCAAGCAACTACAGCAACAAAATTAATGTTCTTAAAATTTTCCAAAATGTCCATTCGCAGCCGTGGACCGACAATTGAAAAATACTTCGGCACAATAGCGAAAAAGGAACCTGGGACAATGAAAAACCTATTTTTTCGCACCGCTAAGTTTAGTGAAATGCATTCTAAGTACTGCACATTGAAAAAGTTCGCAATGAAACTGGAGAGCTATTTAAAAGCTCGCGATGCGTCCAAGTTCTGCATTAAGCAAGAACTTTTGAATTGAATAGCGAAGAATTCAATTTTAGGTCAATTTTCGATACCCGAAGTGCGGATTATGATTAATGATATTAGGAAACGCGATGTATTTATAGTTCACTTTTAATATTTTCTGTAAAGAGTGAATTGTATTTAATACAGAGATGAAAGCGGTGAATGAATGAATTTACTTGTCTGCCTTTCAATTTTTCTGCGACGATTAAATTAACGACGTGTACCGAGAACATTTTACCGTAAAACGTGTGGATTGATTCAAAGATTTTCTTAGTAATGACAGGATATAGTTGATGAATCGATATAAACTGGCGTGATTCATAAAAAGAGGATCAAATTTCCAGCAAGTTCGTAAATTTATATAATTACGAATCACTAGTAATGATGTAACGGTAATTTCGAAGAATCTTGGTAAATTGTGAGTAGAAACATCGGTTACATGTTAGAAAATTGAATTTTACGACGAGTATATCTCAACTTTTTGTCAGCGTGATTATTGCGAGGAGTTTAAATGTGAAACGATATGCATTTCAAGCAAATTATCACATGGTTACTCAATTTTTTGTTTTTCATATAAGTTCAAAGATACAATTTATCCAAACAACCGATTTTTATTTTTTTGTACGGATAAATAATCCCAAAAACAATGAAATTCGCAATTATTTGTTGTCTTTGAAAATAAGATCCGAAGAACAAGAACATAAATATTTCGGTCAGCAAAAAATTATCTATTTTGAAATGTAAAAAACAAGATTTCTCACTTTTAACTGTCGAATAAGTTTTTTCAGTGTTTACAAAATTTTTACCTCCTTTTCAATTGATAAATCGGAATCCTATTTCACAAAAGTCTTTATTACGCCTGTAAAAACACGTGCAAAAAATCCACGTCATTACGATAATAAAATCGCCGGCTGGCAAGATTTCAGTGCGAAAAAACAGATAATTGTTCCTTGTCTCGGCCACCAATAAACTCGAGCGTTCACTAATTTTGAATATTCCAATTTTTGTCTCATATAAATCTTTTAAATCACTGCTAGTAACAATAGCAATTACAATATTAATCTTATCCGAGATAATGAAAATTATCACCATCGATATTTCAGTTTTACACTGACATAACTAACAGAAGACAAAACAATTTTAGAGGATTTATTTTAGCATTTGTTATCACACAGTGATAACAAATTCATGTCAAAGTTTTCACTGAGACGCGGTTTTTGTTTTCGAACATTTTCACGATGTTTTTTTTATTTTTTCAGAGACAAAATAAATAAATATATTGAAAATAAAGATTTTCAACACAACAAAACTTCCCTCTAAATTAAAAATTTCCTTTTTTTAAGCAGAGCGTTTATTTAGTCCCCTCATAATTTCGACTGTAGTGTTCGCGAAGTAAAAACGAGTTCGTTTAAATGACGTGGCGTATCGATAAAAAATTTTTAAATAGACGTCGTTTGCTACAATTTTCATAATTTACGTAACTAAATGATACTCGACTTCACGACAGAAAAATGTATTTAATACTCAGTTTCTTTCCCGACACGTAAAAAACGATACACGTCAGGTCAAACTCGCGAAAAACCATGTCCAACCTCAAAACTCGTCAAGGTTGCGTCTCGAACTGGAAAACGCTGGAAAAGCTCTGCCAGTCGAATCTGGAAACCTTTCAAAATCGAAAAGACGTAAACGGACGGACCCTTAAAGCCTCATTGGAATCAATTTCGGAGAACTTGAATTTAATGGAACCGCTGTACAAGAAGATCGCAACTTTGGCTCCGCTGTACGATTTCGACCCAAAAACTCCAGGTAACGGTTACAGAAGCTACCTAAAACTCGTTGACACTTGCATCGAGCAACTCGTCTCGATCAACGAAAAGTTGTTCATACAAGAAAGCCCAGGGTTTTTCCAGAACCACGAAAAAGATTTAGAAGCTTATTCGAAGCTTCTGATCATGCTCTATTCTTACCTACGTTGTTCAGAGGCGATGCACAACTACCAGAAAGACAAAAATCAGGATTCGCTGCTCAGCGACCAAAACCCCACAGACGTCTACGAAAAAGCTCGCGCTGTAGACATCCCAGACTGTTTCTACGGCAGATGTCTCGGGTTCCAATACTGCGAGGACCTGAAAATGCCTCTTTCGTTGGTTGCTTCATCCATGGCTTCGTACAACGAAGTCTTCTACAACAACGGAACGTTGCTGAACAAGTTCAAAAACATTCTTTCGTGTTGGTTGAAACCCGAGGAAAGAGCCAAGCAGCTGGTCTACGTTTTTCGGCGGCGCCGAATCGACTTCTTCAAGTCCTTCTTCTCCCTAAACGAGGCACCATTCATCCATTTCTGCAATTCCTTAATGTCGGTGTCCATCGCGGTGGACAAGACCATACCCATCCCCCCAAAAGAGATGACCGCGACGACCTTCGACGGGGAAGAAATCAGGATCCCGGTGCCCGCGAGTCACGTAGGGAAGAAGCCGATCCGCGTTCGGTTATTAAGTTCGAAACGCAGAATCGGGATGGTAGGATCCAGAGAATTCAAGGGCGACCTTGGAGCGCCATCCGAGTCCTTGATCTTCCACACCCACGGAGGCGGTTTCGTGGTACAAAGTTCCCGGTCGCACGAGGTCTACTTGCGCGATTGGGCAGTGGAACTTGACGTGCCGATTCTCTGTATCGACTACAGCCTCGCTCCGGAAGCTCCGTACCCTCGTGCTCTGGAGGAGCTTCTCTACGTCTACGCCTGGGTCCTGAAGCACGGGAGCACGATGCTCGGCAGCGCGCTAAAGAAGATCGTCCTCGCCGGCGACTCGGCGGGCGCGAATCTCAACGTCGCCTTGACCTTGAAGATTTTGGAGCTGAACCTCAGGAAACCCGACGGGATTTTAACGCTCTACGCCCCGCTTTTGCTGGAGTGCGCCTCGTCGCCGTCGCGCATGCTCGGTACGTGCGACGCGTTGCTTCCCATATGTTTCAGCGTGAAATGTGCGAAAGCTTATTTATCGATCGACGATCCTCCCCTGGACCACGAACTCGACAAAGAACTCATAGAGAACCCGGTGAAGCAACTTTATTTCACGGCTCCCCGAGACCCGTTTTCGAGTCCTCTATTAGCCCCCGATGAAATCCTCGCGAAGATGCCGCCCATGAAAATCATCAGCACGGACTTGGATCCTTACCTAGACGACTGCGTCACCTTCGCGAAGAAGCTCAAGGCCTTTGGAACTCTTGTGACCTTGGACGTCCTCCCGGGACTTCCCCACGCATTCCTGAACTTCGTCGGGGTCTCGAAAGAAGCTCAAAACGGATCCAAATTATGCATCTCTCGGCTACGCGAACTTTTGAACCTACCGATGTAATGTTCCCCGAAAAAATTCGGTTATCTAATTGTCTCCAATCTCGCTGCGATAAGCCAAAGTCCATGAATGGTATAAATAAATTGGAAACTCGGACGCGCGTTGCGAATTAAATAACACGATGTACTTGTACGCGCTGTTTTTTTGCCCTTCTGCGACGATAAAATAAACGACGCGATTATGAGGAGTTTAAATATAAAGCGATTCGGCTCCGAGCGACTTGGGTTTCGAGTGTGTTGCGAGCACATGTATTGGATTAAGGCCAGATAAGACGTATGACCCCGGCTTTCTTTCACGCAGCGAATCCGACCGACTCCATATTTCTACATTGTTTCACGTACAATCATCGAGGTAATTAATGTCGCAGATTTTTTTTGCTCCGGAGATAAAAGGAGCGAGATTCCCGATCCGATAACGCGTTTCGTCGTATTGCTTACGAATAGATTATTCATGCACGGCATGAATAATATCCAGATCGGGCGAATGAACGTAATCTAGTACGTTTGCACGGGGTTATAACTCCCGAGAAATCATCTAGTCTCAACATTCGCCTATAGACAAAAACTTTAATCGCGGATTTATACCGAGCGAAAGATGACTTTGTTTTGTTTAGGCGGAGAAAAATTAATCGTTTCTCCTTGTAGGGTTGAGAAACCAGGGATGACTTATGTGCGAAATGGAGGTTAATTTGTCATGGTTTACGACGTCGCTTGGAATTCAACGACGAGGTTTTCCTCGTAAACCGCGAACATTTGAAAAAGAAACTGCTCGATCAATTTGTTGACGCGTTTAATGACATTTTTCTGAAAAGGTATTTCTCCTTAAAGTCAACATTCATCTAAGTGCAAATGAAGCGTTGCAAAACCCACGGGGATCCAGCGGTGACCTTTGCGCGTTGCGCAATAATTGTGTAACGAGGAATTGTTTTAAAAAAACGTCATTCTCAGCTTTCTAACGCGAAGTTTGCATCTTTTACAATTATTTTTGAGGAGATTCGTTGAATGATCGCGGAAAAGTACACTTCGCCGCGTCCTTAATCCAAGGGATTACACACTTTCCCGGAGAAAGTGAATAGTGGGTGGGTAGATCGCGCGCAAAATCCCTTAAATCAGCGAGAGAAAGGTCGATTTCACGCTCGAACTTTCGCCTTGAGAAATCGTCCTTTTTTTGCGAATTGTCTGGCTTGCGAAATCAGGTTACGCGTCGGGGAAGATTTCTGTTTGTAAATAAGAAAGGGATTCTCTTTTACGTGGTGGAAAAGTCCGCGAAACGGGGGTGAGAATTTTCCGTTCCGGCCGCGCCCCAGGCAGGAAGCCGTTGGGGCTTCCTCGTGTCTTTCCCAGCGTTCCACGCATTCATCACGTGCCGCGGCTTTTCCATGAGCAGCTTGCGAAATTCCCACTATAATTGCCGCTAATAGAACTAAGCGAATGATGCTCTCGAACCGGACAAAAGCGGTTTTGGACCTAGTGGAATTCATCAATTTTATACGATGGAGAAAAATGTTCGACGATTCCGTGTATTTCAATGAATGAATGCAGACGGATTTGATTTATTATAGTGTTGAGGTTTCAATTAAAAAAGATTTTGGTTCAATTAACGATTCAATCAGTTCGAATCAAATGTCTGATTAATTTTTCATTCATTGATTAATCAAAAAGGAATCAAAATTTGAATTGAATTTAAATAAAAACCGATTCCAGTTTTATTAATATCGGAAAGGAATTCAAATGTCACTAGATTAAATTTCGTGTATGAAATAAAACCAATTCCGACGAAATTTGCTTAAAATATCAGTAAAATTCAAAGTTTCATAGAATGTTAATTAAATTCCATGAACGTCATCATGGGTTTTTTATCCGGACTCCACGCAGTTTTATTCGAATTTTATCTGAATTTAAATTGAATCTAAATCGCGTTTCAATCAATTTTTAATAGAATTTTATTCATTTTCAATTAATTTTTTTGCTTGAACCATCAAACTTTTCAGTGTTTATTTATTCATCAATTTGTTTACTTTTTCGTTGAATATTTGCGAACCTTAATATTTTCCCGAATCGAATGTGAATCAAATTCAATTTGAATGTAACAAAAGTAATTTTTTCGTTTGGATTCCGTTGAATTTTCTTAATTTTCGAATACATTTTAAGAATCAAGTCCTTTATTATTAATTGACTAATTCATCAATTTTCCTTTCATAAAATCGAAAGCTAAAGCGATTATTTCCTCCCTTTTATCGAATCCTTTGTCAATTCCTTTAGAATCGACATCAACCTGTCACCAACTCTTCAGCGCTCCCGATAAAGCTGAAAAATAAAAGACAAAGCGCATTTCCGAGACTCTTGCAATTCACCTTTCGCGACTGGTTCGACCGGTGCAGCAATAGCCCTTTTCTGCGTGTAAAATCGCGTCTATTTATAGAGTACCGACGGAGGATTGACCGGATCACTGGATATAATGTCCAGAAATAGCCAGCTCTTCGTCCTCGATCAAGCAACTCGCTCAAAAACTTTTCCCTCCTCAAATGTCAATGCAAAATACTCGATTCCAACTTTTTAGTTTAATTCAACGTCCCTCGAAAATGGCGTTATCAAGAGCATCATTTAATTACTCGATCGCTCGGTGAAAAAAATTACGCAACGATATCGTGTCCGCGATGCGCCGCGTAATGCAATAATCCGCCTGGTCAATCAGAAAAGCAATAAAATTCTGGACATGACTAACGTCCTTGGGTTACGCAATGAGGATTCGAGGTAAATTGCGAGCTGAAAAGTGCCTCTTTTTTGCAATCCCGGTCACGTTTTTCCGGGTAAAATTTCGAAAGGAATGAGCGAGGACGGTGATTTGTATCGAGTCATGGGGGATCGAATCTGCGTCCAATGTCTCCGCGCGCGTCATTCGAGGATACAAAAGAGACTCGGAAAGGTCTTTTTGAATCCTGCAAGGACCTTTAAAGCCGACGAAGCTTACGGGGGAGGTTTTCCGTGACGCACTTGAAGGAAAATCCTTTGGAAAAACACTTTGTTGCGTCTCGAGTGGAAGCCACGAATAATCGATCATTCCAATTTGCAATTTGATAATGGTCGATCCGGTGGCATTGAAAGGCCGCCTTGTTCGACGATAATCGACCTTCCTTCGCGCAATGTCACGGTTTTGTCCTTCGATAAGAGCGACAGAAATCTCTTTGTGCTTTGAAACAAATCCGTTACGTCGATTGATTCAACGCGAAAAATGCACGTGCCGCAATTACAGGCTTGTCGCTCGCATTTCCTCGTGGAGTTTCCGGACTTTTCTGGGTTTTCCGGCTCGAAAATGTGAGCGTAAACAATAACAAATTAGGCTTTGTTCAAAGATAACGAGAATTTTTCGGAAATCATTGTGGGAATTATTTATGATCAGTTCATTAATTACGAGATGATTTTTCATGCGATATAAAATTTTGGAATTGTTTACATCAAAATGATTGCAAACGAGCGAGTGATAGAATATTAAGGTGAAACTTTTTATGAAACGATACGAATCACTACGAAAAATAGAAAACATTATATACAATTAGAAAATTATACGAAAACTGAAAAATAAATGTTGAAAAAAACGTCGGAAAATTATAGAAAACGGGAAAAGCTACAGAAAAACACAAGAAAATATGAAATAACAAACAAAAATGCGAATATTTGCGATAAATTGGTGCATTTTTCTGTATTCTTTGTAACTTTTCGTGGTTTGCGAAAGAAATTGCATTTTCAAAATTATTTTTCGTATTTTTTGTGACTTTTATAACGTTTTATGTAATGTACTGGAATTTTTCACATTTTTAGTGGTTTTTTATTATATTTTTAAATGTTTATAGGAAGAAAGACAAAGAGAACTTACAATATTCTACGAAATGATACAAATCGCTATGAAGAAATGTTAAATATCACGATGAGTTGCAAAAAAAAATATAATTTTGAACGAAAACCACGAAAAAATATAAAAAATTACAAAAATTTACGAAGAATCACAAAAAATTACAATGAATGCACGAAACGATGAAAAAATACAAAAACCTCCAAAGAGCTACCAAAAAATGCAATAAATTTTCCTATGTTTTTCCAACTTTTTGTAATTTTTGAATTTAATACCAGAATTTCTTCCGCCATTTGTTTCATAATTTTCCATCATATTTTTTTCCAACGTTCTTTAGTAAAAAAAAATCATCATTTCCCCGATTTTGGTTATCCCCAAAAGTTTCCCCTTTAATTAGTAAACCCAAAACCAGAACAAAGAAAATTGACCGCCACAGCCTGTTTTAATGTCAATAAAACTTGCGAAAACCCAAAAATAAATTTCGTTCTTCAAAACTGGCAGTCGAAAAACGAGAGTCCATTGATCCCCGATTTCGCCTGAAAAATCCTCGAAAAAAACAACGCCTGCTCGTTTATTTTCCGCGCAATTTTTCGCTGGCGAGCCATAAAGTTATCGGCAAAGTGATCTTCCGCTAAATTTAGCCAAGGGATATCGACCGCTCCTTTCTTTTAGCAACGAGTACATACTGAAAAAAGAAACTCCATGACCCTAAAAACCATTTTTCTTCTCGTCAGGAGACAATAAAATCACGGAATCAAAGTATACTCGTTATCAGTGGTGATAACGAGGCCTTAAATCTTGCCCGATGGGAAAATCTCGAAACCATTTTGGGGAATGAAATTACAACTTATTCTCGAAACGCGTTATTGAAATTAACGGTTAATGCGTTGCAACTGGGTAAAAATAATCGATTTTTATCTTATCGATGTTAATAATATTGCCAATCTTTAAACAACGCGGAGTAGATTCGCTGTGATCGCAGCTGCTGACGACAGATTTTTAATGAGAGCAAAGTTACGTCGTAAAATTCGTGACGTCCGTCACGTAACGTGGTGGAAGTTTGCGTGAATTTCAGAAAAATTTGATTCATTTTGCAATCATTTTTCTCGATGGATTCATTGGTTCAATGAAGACTATAGAAATTAAATGAAAAGATAAATCGAGATTTTCAAAATCTCGAAAAAAAGTCATCATTTAATTCTAACTTGAAAATGAAATTCAACCTTAGAATTTTAAAATAAAATGATACATTGCAAAAAAAGTGTACTCGTGACGCAGAACATTTTATTTCGTAAAATTAAAAGAAACTTGAAAAATTGATCGCGTCCAATCCCGCATCGAATAAACTCAGTGAATTCCGGAAAATATTTAAAAAAACAAAATGTTTATTCATAAGCGGAGTCGCCGAAACAATCCGCCGTCGTCTTTCTTACATTTCCAAGCACCTGTTGCCGAAGTGCGTCATAAAAACGTGCAATATAAGTGAAGTTAATAAGGTTACATAAATGAAATTCGCGTTGCAAAAAAAATGTTTTTCATTTCGCGGCAAAACGCGGAAAATTCAATTGTTTCCGAAGAGGAAACAAACATTAAAACGTGACGGAATCGATAAAGGAAAAAGATCGAAGCAACTTCGATGAAAATCGCATTTAATTGCCCCGGGTCTTGGATCGCGTTGTTTTCCGAGCGTGCGACGTCAAATGAGATAAATAATAGACGCTCCCGGGTATTGCGTCAAGATGAATTACAGAACGTACGTTACATGTCATTACAAAGGATATTCATTAAATTGCAGCTTATGAAACGGCAGTTATTGCTCGTTGCTTCACAAGCGCAAAATTTACTCGTTTTCCCTGTCGATTAACGAAATTATCGATGGGAAATCGACGATTAAAATCTGTATAAACGCGCTCTTTTTTTCCCGCGACGTCGGGATTGAATTCCCAGCTGACTAGAGCATTTTTGCAAAGCGAAGGTTACTGATAAAAACCAGCGCCGACACGTGTAACGAGACACGTGGAGCTCGGACAAAAAAAAAACAATGGAGATTGAAAAATTAATCTCCTTACACGAAAAAAAAGCATTCGATAAAAGCAATCGAAGGCCCTAAGAATGCAAGGGGTGAAAACGAGAACAACGTTGATTAATCGAATTTTTATAATGACACTCGTGGTACACGTGGACGGAAAATGATGCGTCTGTGTTTTGTCGGAGAACGAAGTCTCCGATTCGGCCGCGAAATTAACACCGTCGCGACGCTTTCAATTTCATTTCGAGAACGATTAAAAGACGGTTCAAAGCAGACAAAGTTTCTCGCGAGAAAAACACTTACCGAGATGCGACTGCGATTGCGAGGAATCTGAAACAGTAAAACGGAGACCATTAATAAAAATTGTGGAAACGCGTGTCGTCGTCGTGGTCAGTCCGCTCGCAGTCGTGACAGTGAAATTGAAGTTCAAGGGCATCGATCGCGACGTTTTGTTGTCCGAGCCCGTTGCTCCGGGAGAACCGTTTCTAAATAAAATATTACGGAAAAACAACTTCGTTTCAACGACTGTTTATACCTGGTTCTACTTTTTACTAATTTTCCGTAAACTAAATGCAAGCCATTCATTTTTAATCCACGATGCCATTGTTTCTAATACAAAATCGAAGTATCAATAAAATAAAACTCTTTCCCTTGATGATATTTTCCCAGAACAAACGATTTATTCGCGTCTCTACGGCACTGGATCTAAAATCAATCATCGGGGAGAAGGAAATTTCAAATTTAGTCACGGCAATGAATGCCACTCTATTTCGAAAGTAACATAAGGCAGGCTAAGCTAGCGTCTAGATTGATGCGAAAATAAATCCGCGTTTCGCGAAGCGGTTGATTCACGGCCAGGGCTTCTGCGCCCTCAAGCTTCCGCGTTCGTAAATTTCGCTTGGGATTCAACGAAACGGGCCCAAATCCAAGTTAAACCTACGAAGAAACGTCGGGAGGGGAAAAAAAAACAGCGAGAAAGTCGTAAAGCAGTTGCGTGTGTATAAATACAGTGGCCGGAGCCAAAAATAATAGGACCGTGGTCAATCCACGTTACCTAACCCAACCTATGCACTCCCTCGAATATAACTCGATCCAGGCCACATTCGAAAATAGAGTCTATCGCGCACTCCGCTCTCGGGGTGGCAATGGCGAACCGTAAGAGATACGACGCTGACGCACGAGAATCTCCCCTCTTCGGGGGAAGCTCTATATGCGGCACATGTCGTTTGCCCGAAATTTCGTCTCGTCATTTCACTTGATCCATTTTCCTGTATTTTCGAGGGGTCAGGGAAATTGATGATGGCGAAAGAATCATTAGGGTAGGATTTTCTTTAATAAACACGTGATACCCAAGCTTTCAATTTCTGGGCTCGATTTTTGTTGCTGTTTACTACTGACACGTTCGAGAATGTCATTAGGGAATATTGAGAGGATGAATTAATTAATTTGGATTGATATGATAACAAAGCGGTACCAGTTGGGCCAGGGTTGGTACCCGTTTCCTTTAAAAAAAAGTGTTTTCGTAGAACAGGTTTCGACGTCCGAATCGTGTCCTTCAGACGCGTTTTTAGCGTATTTTCGAAAACATTATTTTTGTACATTTCAATGTTCATAGAAATGGACACAAAAAATTACTTTAATCATTGTCAATTCGTCAAGTATAAATACTTTGTGTGACCTATTACGCTTTCTGATCTGACTCTATAAATTTTCCGGAAAGTATTAATGACATGACGCCTTAAAAAACAAGCCAAAGATAACGCGCTACACTTGCGGCGACGACGATAACGCCGACTTGAGTTTCTTCGTGGAATCTTCGCTGGAGGTCTAAACGAGAGGAAGATTTGTAAGAGCAAAACACGTACTCGCGTGAGCGTGAAAATCGTATCAATAATCGTGACTGTCTCGCTTTTATGTTGACAGTACTTCCACGAAACTCAGTGTTCAACAGGAAAATTTTTTCAATGTTATCAACTCTGTTTTCAACAATATTTTGATGGTGTCTACTGAAATTTATCTCATTTGTCCAGCGGAGAAATTACCGAGCGGAAATTATCAACAAAAGACATTGTCACAATGCACTTTCTTTCAGTTTTCTTCCTTAAAATTTTGTTTTTCTTTCGTTGTTGGATTTCAAACATTTTACCTGTTGAAAATGTGTAAATACTTGATCATACGATAGCACCGAGTATAAACAAATGCATGTTATTTCTCACTGATCAACTATTTTCAAAATGTTTTATAGGTGAATTGTTTAAAATCTAACAACGATCAAAATGAGTAGTCGTAAAGTCGAATCAGTTGAAAATTTTAAATTTCTAAGGAAGAGAACTGAAATAAATTTCCCTGTACTGTTACAAGTCTTTCAATTTTTGCTAGGTAATTGTTTTCAGGATAAATAAGAGTCATTTCAAATTCTGTTACAAAGATAGTTCATAACATTGAAATAGTAATTCCGTTAATAATTGATTACCGTGGAAAAAGCTGCGGCTAAAAACGTCAGAAATTGACATTTCAAGCGATCCCTGGTTTTTATAGAACCGGATTTAATGCGGAAAGAATCTCGAAAAAAAAGCAGCCAGATGTTCGATACGAAAAAAGCGTTTGATCCACGCGGAAGCTAAATAATCTTTCGATATATTTAGCTTTGATTTGCAGAATTTTTTATTCGATGGCAAAGCCAGACTTCGCGGCGGCCAGAACTTGGAAAAACCGCGTCGAAAAATGCCGTTGATTCATCCGGATCGAAATTTCGGGAAAAACCCGAAGGAAAAATTCGCCGTTTGACGCTGGGTATTTTTTATCGAGCGGGTTTGACGGACTAAGGTCAAGGTTGCTACTTTAGCGTGTGTATAAACTCATTAAATATTTATTCAGATTCGGTCAGCTTTTTGCACGCGATGTTATACCCTTGCGACCATGTTACTTTTGATTATCAACAATGGATAAAGAACGAGGGGAGGGGAGGGGAAAAGTTTTGCCACGGAGTGGAAAGTTGCAACAAAGTCGATTGATCTCGATTTTCAATGTGACGAACGGAATTTGTGGCGATGACATCGTTTTTTACCACGACGAAAATATTATTTTCGCGTTTAATGACGCGGTTAATGTTTGGTTCACTTTTTTTATCTATGAAATAGTTTTCGATCTTCCGATCTTTTGATAACAGTTGACAGCATTAAACGTAATATCAGGAACCGATTATTTTTGTTCAAAATTCTTCGTTCCATAAAACTTTTGGTTTTCTATGAAAAAATTAATATTGAGAGGAAATTACGTTTAAATTACGTTTTAATCAACAATTAAGAATTTTGTCAACTTGCGTGAGTAGTTTCAACGGTTCTTCGATTGCAATTTTACCAAAGAATCGGAAAATGTGATACTCCGATCGATTCTGGAAAAGTGGAATTTGAGGTTTTTGAAATAATGTAATTTATGAAACGTAAAATACAAATAATTTGGTGATTCACATCGAATTATTTAGTGATTATGATAATGAAATTTTTCATCTAATAAAAACATTAAAAGTTTAATTTAGTTTCTATATTTAAAGCCAAAAACTTTCAAAAATGGACTCATTTTTTCTGTGTAAAACAAATTTTGTGTAGAACGTTAATGGAATATTCTTGTTCTCTTTCAATATTATGACCGAGTTTTGATTGAAATTCATACCAAATTCGAATAAAAACTAGAAAAATAGAAAAATAAAAACTAGAAATAAAAATTTCGATTCACCGCTGAATAAAATCCTAATTATACATATTTATCATGGTTTTTAATCGTTATTCACTTCCTTATCAAACTTAAATAAAATAAGATAAATATTTTTCCCAGCAAACCACAATCTCAATAAAAAACCACCGATAAATCCGGGAGTATCAAAGAGAATAACAAAAACAATAAATCAAGTTCAACGGAACTTTAAAAGATACAAGCGATTTGAAAAGTTGCTGAGACCGTTAGTGATGACAGAAAAAATTATTTTTCCTGATAAAAAGAATCGAAATTCGAATTAAATTCAAACAAAAACCGATTAATTTTATCATAAATTAAATTGTTGATAATACTTAATCAAATTATACTAAAATTTAGAAGCCGTTCAATTTTATTCAATTTTAGAGTCGAATTTTGGTGTGATTTTATCAATTTTCTGATTAGTAATAAATTAACTCCTCATGCATCAAACTATAAATTCTGATCCCAAAACAATTATTTTTTCCATCAAAAAAGAAACGAGGCTTGGATACAATATTGATTGATCAATACCCTAATAAAACTGCATTTCAATTTCATTTAAATTAAATCCGAGATTCACTCACTTGTCAAATTGAATCATGTTTTTAGTGATTTTTCATCGTAATTTACTCCCTAATCGGACATAAATAAAATAAACTAAACGTTTTTCCCAGCATGAACCGCAATCTAAGTAAAAAGCGCCGATAAATTCCGGCATATCAAAGAAAATAGCAAAAACGATAAATCACGCTCGGCGGAACTTTAAATTCAAAGCTTTATCGAAGATGCGAACGATTTGAAAAGAAGCTGACCGTTAGTGAACCTTCCCCGGATTCGCATAGCTGATCACGTGGAATCGCACGCTATGATTCAGGAAGCAGCTGGCCGCTAAGCTAAACTAATGCTGATTGCTGCATTGCACGAAGGGTTAATCGGCAATTGAACTCGGCTGCTCGATTATTGATACATGAGAACAATATACCGCGCGCTCTTTTACGTAAATTATAAATTGCGGCGTGTTAGAATGCGATTTATATGGGACGTCGTATGCTCGTTTCCACCAGGGTCAACGCGTCGACAATTGCCAGTAAATCCTTCGAAGAAACAGCTTCTGATAAAACTTCGATGTAAAAATGTTTTCAATGTAATGCAATGTATTTACCGCGATATTTCGATCAGTTTTATTACGCTGACGAAAAAAAAGTTTGCGAGCGAAATACGCGATTTTCGTTCATGTTTCAAATCCCGAATTTGCGGAACTTGCGATAAATTTGTCGTCCAGATATCGAAAATATCGAATACATCGAGTAAAAGAATTATTGAAGAAATGTTCCGATGTTTCGAAAACTCGCACTATTTATAGCGCCATCTATGTCACGGATAAAAATAAGCAGGTGTAACAGGTAAGTTACTCGAGAGATAACAGGTGGTCGCGCGTGATATCAACAGGTTTCGATCGAAGATAAGACATATCCTCTTGCGGTAATGAGAAATCTGTTTTATCAACGGTAGACATTTTCAGGCGCGCTCGAAATGCAAAAATCCCGATACTTTTTGAAAAGATCGACGAAAAGGTAACTCACTGGTCTCGTTGATTTCATTGTGCTGCCGGCCTTCTTCCCCCACATCGTCGGAAGCCGTCGCGAAAACTGCAACAAAAAAGGAATCGGGAGTTACAGAAAACGAACGAAAATACGATGCAGATTCGCGAAAAAGCGCGTTATCTCGTAATTTATGGACGATAAATATCTCGACGTACGACGCAGCGCAAAAACTTGAAAAATATTTTCCATTTCATCGCACGTCACGCGAGATTTGAACGATTTTTGACGTTGACAAGTTTATTGCAAACACGTGGAGTCGTGAAAAACAAAACTGCGGCGAAAACATCGAATCGGGAAACGGTTTTTTTGGTTTTCTGAACGTTTTTGGATTCCGCGAAATGAAAAACAATGCTGAAAGGACGCATCAACCTTTGCAGTCGCGCAAGGAGGCCGCAGATAAAAGTTTTTCTCTTTACCGTTTTAATAATAAACAGGCAGATAAGATATAGCAATGCAAGAAAAACTTTAATATCCGATTGCATCGTTAATGAAATTGACTGAAGTAATCGTTTCGAAATTACAGAAAAGGTGAAAGTTGAAAGAGGTGAACGATGATAGTTTAAGAATTTTTAGTAATTAATTTTTATCGTGTAACAATAAAATTGTATCGAGCTTTATGGTTTTATTGTACAAGATTCTAAAATAGAGCGAGATATTAATTTAATCGCATCATTGAATAACAAAATTGCATTATCACCAGTTTATGATTTCGATCTACTTTCGTCTTATTTCGCAGATAAACTGCCCTAATTTTGCGATTAAACAAATTTATTATACATGGTTACGAATGGATGAAAATCGGAAAATTTTTCATTCGACAAATCGAATGATTCCATTAAAAGAAAATAAATTTTACTGTCGGTCATTGATCATTTTCAAAGGAAAATTTAGATAGTATAAAAAATCTTTTTTGTAATGATTTTATTTTCGTTGACAACAACTATTTATAAATTGAAATGCAATGTGCGAGTGCTCAAGTAGAAAAATTTCCCGTTCGGCTTATTTCTTAATATTCTTATTACGTTTTTAAAATTTATCACATGCATCGTTAGATATGCATTTGAAATGAATAATTCATCAGACCCTGTACACACAAAAATAATATAAAAATGTTTTAGTTGTGAAAAAATAGATAATTCAACTATTGGTACATGAAAATGTCATTTGCCTAATGATTGAACGCGCGTTCAGTGATTATAATCAGAGAGAACTTCCTCTCATTTTCAGAATAAGTACATACTGTCGTTTAACAAGGTATCGTTTTAACTTTAAACGATTTCCTCGGAATCTGAGAAGAATACTCTGATTTTCAGGACTCGTAGTCTGAAATTAAGAATAAAATTCTCTGAAGTTAATACGATTGTATTCTAATTCTGAAACGAAATCGTTTATTGTAGATACTTGGCAGAAATCTGTCCCAGCGGAAAAATTGGTCATTTTGAATTTTATTTGTTTATACATTGTTATTGCAAGAAATGTCAAGAATGGAAAAGTTAAAATGTCCAACAATCGGAAAATTGCGAAAAAAGTTGCAACAATTTTTATTTGTTTAAATGAATTGAATATTTATATAATTGATTATATAATTTACATAAAATTAGATTATAATAATCTTATTTTCAGAGGATGTCGTTTCATTTTCAGAGGAAATAATCTAAAATTGAGAGGAAATCTGAAATTTGAATAAATAATCGTTTCAATGTTAGAGGATTCGTTTAATCTTAAGGTGGATCGATACTTTAATGCAAGGGTGAATTAGAAAAAATATTTATAACGCAAAGTCATTAATTACATTAAATATCTCAGTATAATTTATTTATCAACATCTTCTTCACGAAAAAAAATAAGCGACTGAAAAAATTGTGCAAAAATGCTCGTAACGAACAATTGAAAATTTTAACTGTTTTGTAAAATAAAAATGTTTAT
>JABFQM010001638.1:0-19664 GCA_022816865.1 Zelostemma sp. ZL-2020
TCAGTACTGGATATCCTGTAAATTAACGTCGGTCTAGTACTGGATCGGCGTCGGCAACCAACGTTGCCAGCCAGTGCTGACTCAACAACGGTCAAAGATCGACGGACGACAGTCGGTTCCACAGCTGAGTCAGTACTGGATATCCTGTAAATTAACGTCGGTCTAGTACTGGATCGGCGTCGGCAACCAACGTTGCCAGCCAGTACTGACTCAACAATGGTCAAAGATCGACGGACGACAGTCGGTTCTACAGCTGAGTCAGTACTGGATATCCTGTAAATTAACGTCGGTCCAGTACTGGATCGGCGTCGGCAACCAACGTTGTCGGCCAGTACTGTACCGGTGCCGGTCCAGTTGTACTGTCGACAGAACACCGGAATTTCTGCCTGGGTACGAATTTACATTATATTCCATACTAATATTCAAATTTAGTATTTCGTATTTCATAGCATGCTATATGCATCAAAATTTTTTTGAGCATCCGTACGAATTTGAAATACTACCAAATGTCTGATAATCGGCGCAGCTCAGATAAAAGGTGGGTTGGTTGCAAAAAATTTTGGTTAAACCGCCTGGTACAGCGTAATTCGTGAAAAATCAAAGAACAATGATTTCGAACACGTTCAAATTTTCTGTATTGGAAGTTAGTACAACGATTATGTCAATAAAGGGCAACGGAAATATAGATTCGATTCGTTTCTGTTCAGAGTATACTTTTATGAAGGATGTTTTATTTTTCGATCATTTTTTTACGTTTTGATTCGTTGGAACAATCATTAATTGTTGCAATCATTTAACAGGTCAGAAAGAAATAATCGATTTAGAAAATGCTAGGTCTGGATACGTACCCTAGCAATTTTTACCGACGATGCCGACGAGCAATGATTCTGTTGATGATGATCGCTCCGAGGAAAAGGAGGGGAACGAAGTAAGAAAATGTAACTTCATTCGTGAGTCAGGAATGGGGATTCATGTTTTACCTTCAGCAAAAATGGAAAAATACGAAAAAATACAAAAATATACGTAAAAATGCAACAAAATGCAACCAAAAGAAACTACTAAAAATGACAGTAATACCATGTATTCTTGTAGTTTTCAGTACTTTCCGTGTATTTTTATTGATGTTTTGGTTTTTTGTTTTGTATTTTGTATAGGTTTCGGCATTTATTCGTACTTCTTGTACTTTCTACTATTTACTAGTGTTTGTAAAACCATGTGCAACTTTTCACAGTTTTTGGTGTCTTGTATTTTTCGAATATTTTCGTGATTCGAAATTTTTTCTATGGTCACATTTCACTAAAATCGAATTCAATTATTTTTATTCTATTTCTAGTGGCGCGAACGTGTAACTGCCGCCGCTAAAGAAGTACGAGAAAGAGAAGAAGCAGAGAAAGAAGCACGAGAAAGTAAAGTATATCGGAGAAAAAAGAACGACGCAGAAGAAGACGATAAAATGAAAGACGAGGAAGAGAAAAAGCTGAAAAAGAAAGACAAGACAGAAAACTTACCACATGCGGGAGCAAAAACAAAAATAATAAATAAAAATAAGTAACATAAAAGTAATTAACATTTCTGTACTAAATATACAATACTAACGCAAAACAAAAATAATAAATAAAAATAAGTAAAATAAAAGTAATTAACATTTCTGTACTAAATATACAATATCAACGCTTTTGTGTTAATCTGGACTTGTATAGTTTCATGCAATTAAACGGTTTTTTTTTGCAATCAGAATTTTCTGTTCGATTTCTTGCATATTCACTCAATCGTTCTGAAGAAAAGATTGTTCTGCATCCAATTCGTAGATGATTTGAAAATTATGTATATTTTCCCTCAATAATTCCGATTTATAAACGATCGGATGTAATCTTACTAACTTCAATGTGAAATTCAAACGTAGGCCGAGTAGGCATTCGTAATTGGTGAACCCAACAAGAATTTCCAATTGGAAAACCCAAAAGGCATTCCCAATTTAAAAACAAAAAATTTTGTTCTCATGGAAAAAACCCGAAAAGCCAAAAAACCCAAAAAGCATTCCCAATTGGGATTACCATGCCAATTTACCAATTGGAATTACCAATTGGGATTCCCAATTGGTAAAACCAGTTGGATTTTTTCGGCTGGGTATCTTCCATTCCTCATGCCTTCTCAGCTTTTGAGTGTACCCACCTCCCATACCTTTTTTCCCCAAATCCTCCACCCTCTCTTCTCTCTTCCCCTAAAACTTGAGTATTTGATTCGTTCACAAGCCATGTAAATTATTTTCTATGAGAATGTAAACTTGCCATTTTTACTTCCTTCTTTTTTCAACTTTAAACACGATTTCTAACAAATGTTAGCTACACTCAGAAAATTATCTGCTCAGTTTCAGCGGAATCCGCTCAAAGTGACACGATTTTCCGTTCAAAATAGAGTTACAATCAAAATAGAGCTACAATCGGGCTGTTTCTAATATGCTTACGGTAACACGATTCGTGTCAAACTGACTATACAAACATGCCAACTTCAAATTATTTTATTCTGGTTCTAAGGGCATATTCTCAAATTCAGAATATTACGCTTAGTTTAAACAGAAATCATGTTACATTCAAACGATGCCGTTTGACATGGCGATATTCTTGAAGTAAGAGGAAGTTTTCTCTGAGTGTAAGAAGTTTCTGAACAATTATTTGGAAATGCTTATTCAACTAGAGAAATAATTTTTTCAATAGTTGCAGTACTTTTTTCGGACGCGAAACGCGATGTTTTCAATGCCCCTACTGAAAAGCAACACGCCCAGTGCTGAAACTTTTCAGGTTGCGCGTTCGCAGGTGCAAAAATCGCTTCGAAAGCGAGTATTCGAACGTCTACAAAATTTTTCTGTAGTTACGAGATTTCAATGTATGAACGAAGCTAATTGTAAATTATTGGCGATATATCTCACGCTGGAAAAATTATTTCATCAATTGTTTTTAATATTATGTAAGAACTATTACGAAAACTGTAACGCTTTTAAGTTAATGTTATTAAAAAATGCTGATTTTGTATGGTAAAGTTCAGCGAAATAAATTATTTTCCTGGCAATGTTCAACCAATAAATAATTTCGAGAAGTTTTTGTTCGAGTCAACGCGGGAAATTCTCACGTTACTCTGGCGAGTCATGAATAACTCAAATTTTGCATAACTTATCTTAACTATCCGATTTGCTCAATTCTGATGTAAAACAGCGTAATTTGCGTAGTTAAATAAGTAGATAAACAAAACACGTGCACACCGGGATTAACAGCTTTTCACAATGGCTTCCGAATTCGAATTCCATTTGAAAAAAAGAAATGCTTAACGAACTAATTCGTGACTTGCTGCACAATAAATTTCACTACCTCATTAGTGCAATACAACACGAAAAATTCAATTTATCCGTTGGGTAATTTTCAAGCATACCATTTTTATTGCCGTAAGTATTGCACGCGAACCAAGAGTCTTGCACTTTTTCTTATTTCAGTCGCAAGCAAACGCGAATGCGTGCAATAAAGATTCTTCCCAGTGCAACACCGCCGAATCTCGCGAATAATGGAAGTGCAAAAATGAAATACAAATAAATGTCGAGACGTCACGCTCATCGCAAAAAGTAAGAATAAAAAGCCACAAACGGGACAAGGTCGGTCGGGTTTCGTCTTGCATTTTCGTCGATCAATTTTATTGCTCTCGTTGTAATTCAATTTGCCCGATAATGTATCATTAATTCAAATAAATAACAAGTTTTGTCATCAATATTCGCGATTAGATACGTCGAAATTTCTATGCTCTTACGTACAAAACAAATGCCGAAACGTGGAATTTGATTTCGAGCATCCAATTTGAAAATTACTCGAAAAACAAAGCAATCAAACGTTATGAAATTTATGTTTATGCTTTGTGTATCAGTTGCGGAGGTCACGGAGATATCGAACACTTTATTTTGAGAAATCCCAACTGGGCTTAATTACCCATGTTAAAATTTAAATGGGTCCAGATTCTCGCGTTTTATCAATGTTTATCGCGTTTTACCTTTTCAAGATATGAAAAAATGACTTTCAGAGTGCGGGGTCATTCCAAATGTAACGGCTTCTTTCGTAGATGATATTTTAAAAATTTTAATAACAAAGAAAAACTTTTTTCTCTCGAAAGATGATAAATTTAGCTTATTATATTCGATACCAAAAAAGCGCATTTATAATTCTGAAAAGTTCTGTAAAAACACGTTGCGTTACCAATGGTTCTCGTCCGTTATCAAAATTTTGGAAAATCAAAGTGCCCCGAAAATGGCAACCGCGAAAAAACGACACAGAACCTTGTAAATTTCCATAAATCGAATAATCTGTTCGTTCAATAACGTCTATATTTGTTTCTCGCGTGATTATGTTTAATAACAATTAAGCTCGATTAAAAACATGTTAATATCGCCACAATTATGTATCATGTATGCCTATAATCAGTATCTATCGAATTGGCACAAGGATCACCAGAAATCGCCGACGGTTTTCTGGCGGAAAAAAGATCATAAATAAATGAGACGAAGATTGACATCACGTCTGAACTCACGCAAACACAAACGAACGCTTCGCGTGTCTTAATGTTCATTTTGAATCATTCACACGATTAATAAAATATCGACACATCAATAATAATAAAGATGTAAGGGATATTGCATTACATTCAACACACATGATGATTGCAATTCAAAGTTTTATAGAAACTTACTTTCATCTCGCGAAGATTAATGCAAGAGCCATTGACAATAAAACCACAAGAACTTGATGAAGTTTCTTGCAGAAATGCGACTCAAATAATAAAGTTCATCAACCCAGCAATGCTAATTAATTATTCATCTTTTGACCCGACAACAAAGGAAGGGGGATGCGCCAGCGAAAGAAAATTCCCGTTCCATTAATTTTTTTCCACGATTTGGAATGAATGAGTGCACTTCCTAGGACCCGGTTTCGTTGCGAATGCAAATTTTTTCTGGGTTTCTTCGATGTTCTGGTATTTTGCCGTGACCGCATCAAGGCCTGCAAGGTTCGCAAAGAACACTATGACAAAACGGTGCACAGGTGGTGGTATCAAGGTCAGAGTTTTTCAATTTACGTCCCTACGTACACCGGTCTCCTTCATTTGTTGCAAGTAAGCTCAACGATATCTACCTCTTCAGATGTCGATGCATTTTTTGCGGATGCAACCGAAGCGTTCCAGCGAGAAGTCGCATTTTTAAATCGCTACGAGTCATGATTGCACGCGTGTACCGTGCATCTCAAGACCCGGTGTTTTAACACTGCGCTATCATCGATTTCTGCGTGAATTGTGCGATTCGAGTGCTTCCAATTTCGAAACGCGCGCACATTCGTTGATCTGCGATGAAGAAGCGGATTCTGATCTGCGCGATCTTGTACGTAGTGTACGTCGATCTGGCGGTTTGGGGACAGAAAACTTATCTTGACAGCCCTCAGAATATTCTCTTACTTCGGTCCCTCAGGAGACTCATTTTTGCCATTGTCGGTGAGTAGTTGAGGTAGTACTTTCACGGAAATCAGTGTTCAACAGGAACAATCATTTTAATGTTATTAACTTTGTTTTCTATAATATTTTAATGGTATCTGCTGAAATTAATCTCATTTGTCTGCGAAAAAATTACCGAGCTACAGTTTTTAGCTCTCTTTCTTAACATTTTGTATTTTTCAACTGATTTTGCTTTGCGAACACTCATTCTGTTCGTTATTGGATTGTTGATGATGTTGAAAATATTAGATCGTTGATATAAACAAACACATGTTATTCTTCAGTAATTAACTATTTTCGAAATTTTCAACAGGTGAATTGTTTAAAATTAATAACAAACAAAATGAGAGGTCGGAAAAATACAAAATTCTGAGAAGGAGAACTGAAGAAAATTGCATTGCACTGCCACAATGTCTTTCATAAATAATTTTAGCTCGGTAATAATTAGTGTTCAGGAAAACTAAGAGTAATTTCAGAAGATATCATTAAAACATAGTTGAAAAGATAGTTGATAACATCGAAATACTTTTTTCCGTAAAAGTTCTACCTTAAACCTTTGCGGTGACGGATTTCGGGTTTTTTTTCGGAAGAAAAACGAATCGCTGGAAGTTCGAAAAATAAGAAAAAATTTATGAAGTGTCATCAACAATCGATCTTTCCGAAAATGTAGTTGAAATAATGGGAAAACTAAACATAGAATTGGAAAATCTCAGATCTTTCGAGCCGAACGCTAAATTTAGCATCAAAGTTATGGCTCGTATCATTTAACTTTGACATTGGCGATACTTCAAATAGCATTGCTGGAAATAGCTGTCGATCAATGCAGACATTGAATTATCGATTACACGTTAAATTACCACTGAAACTGGACAATTTAGGTGCGGCCATTGGCGTCAGTGTATTAATTATAACATTGCAAAAACAAGTGTCACCGGGAAACATTTCGAAGTTTACGAAATATTAATGAGACCGAGACTGGGCACACTTTTAAATTTTATGAGTCAATTTTTAAGAATTTAAAAACGTATTATCACAGACTTTTGGCTATAATTTCCGAAAATTGGATTAGTTGTTACGAAATACCAAATCGTCCACTTATTTTTTCAAGAGAAGGAAAAATTGTAACAACAGGTGCGTTGTTACTCGAGAAAATACTTCGCGATCTTTGCTTGAATGCATCCAAGTGCCGTAAAAAATAAAGGTCATCAATAGAGAATGAAATTAGAATAAAAGTCCCCGCTTGAAAAAGAGGTATTACATTTATTGCCGCGCGGTGTAATCAACTTAACGATTCCATTACGCTTGTTTCCGAGAGCACTAAACCTTGTTTCAAAATCTGCTTCCTTTCAAAATAAAGACAATTATCCCGTAATCGTATGCAAGTTGACGATGTTTGCCAAGTAATTGCAGCTGAAAAAGGGTTAATAAAACATACCGAAGTCGTAAAGAGTCTCATGACGCATGCTGGAATCGAGTGTTTGCAGACAAAAAGATGGTACATTTTGCAGGTAGAACGGGAACGGAAAGATATCTGCTACAATCCGCGGTGAACACGGGAAAAGTGCAGACTCGGATTCCCGAGAACGTGTCTTTTCCGTGTGACGTTTCAGGTACTTGCATCTGATGCAATTTTCGCTCCAGATAAAATACTTTGGTATCGAAGCAAGGACGTTTTTTTCAGTTGGCAAATCGCGGAATGTCCCGACGAGTGTTCACCGATTGCGACCCGGGGACATCGAAGTCGTGGGCGCGATGGGAGGTACACTTTTTCCATCTTTTTTTCCCGAAAATCGTGGTAAAACTGATGTCAAACTTTTGGCTTTTCGATACAGACTCGCTGATCGCGGGTGCCGGTGCATTAGGGACTCGAATTTTGCACATTTTGATCGAGAATCGTGGGGTTTCGGCTCTCGGTGGAGGGCAGGGAAGCTGGCGACAGTATCTGACGATTCCCAATATACTCAAGGTGATTATTTTATAAAACTTTGGGTTATTCGGATCTCAATGTTCGCCTCGATCTATTTTCGGTATTTCTCATTTCAAAGTCGAAAGAAAAGTATGAGCTGGGAACATATCATTTCATCGGCGTGCATGAAAATAAAATTCTGATAAGAATATTCAAGAAAATCAATGCTTAAAACATCTTCATTAATTTCCCTTTTAATTTCGGCAAAAGTTATCCCCTGTACAAAGATACTTTCCCGCGCGAGTGTTCGGATGGTTGCACTTTCCCAGGGGCAAAAGATCGCTGCGTATTTGGTCCAGCAGAATGTGGATACCTCGTGGAAAAGAAATATATGTACCGAGTAAAAGTACGACATGCATAACGCGATGTGCACTTAAAAGGAGCGCAAATGTTCTGTTTTACATGGGAAATAATTGGATCCAGGAAAGATTGTTCGATGATAAGAAAAATTGAAACGCGATGGTGAATGTTCCAGGAATTTAATCCCAATCTCTATGGATATTGCTCCGAGGATTGCTTAGCGGCTGACGAGGCCTCAAAGTTCAACGTCGCGGAAACTGGTGCCATGACGATTGACATGCCTTACATGGCCGAAGTTTTAGTAAAAAGAATAAAGAGCGACCCGAGAGTCAACGTCGACAAACATTGGAAGGTACAGGCGCGGGAATTTTCATCATTTCGCGTTTATTTAAAATACAAATCTTTCCAATCGACCTTTTTATCCGAGATAACGACTGCAAAATAAAGTTCCATTTCAAAAATTGAATTCCCGAAAAAAATCTCTCGGACGTAAAAAAGGACTCTTTAATAAAATCGGTAAAATCGATATAAAAAAATTATAGGTAATTTTCCTCAAGTCGCTTGCCAAACTATAGCCGCAATTAACTTTTTCGAAAGTTTTTTTGCCCATCGAAAAAACAAAGACGACATGAATATTTTTAAAAGAATAACGGGATTTTCCATGTATACATCGATCGACTTCGTATTTGATTTACGGGTCCTCGGATGAGTAAGGGAAAAGTTGATTGCTCTCAATTTTAGGCCGCTATGTTTTGTTTTTTTCCTTCGAAAGAACTTCCACGTTGAACTCTGTAAATTCATAACTTTTTTTGGCTCAAAAAGCGAAAGTCCATCAACGCTTATACTTTTAAGAACCTAAAAAAAATGCGAAGTAGATTGATTAGCAAATGAGACCCCGTTACTCATATTTGAGTGCTACGAAACATGCAAAATCGTTTCGAGATAATGAAGATTTAAAATATTAGCATTTCATTAGCAGCGCGTAAAAATCTCCATACGAAATGCAGTGAAACGTTCCCATCGATTTCCCCGAAAAATCAATCCATTTTTTTCCAGCTCATTAGCGTAATGGTCGGAGCTAACAATTTTTGTCTGGAAATTTGTTATCGAGAATCACCGTGGTCGCTTATCGAGGAGCACAAGGCCAATCTTCTCCGAGTGCTACGATTCGTGAGAGATAATTTGCCCAGGACCTTGATTTCCATCGTGAATACCCCAAATTTGCAAAGCCTCGTGGAAACCACGGAACGATCGTTGTACGCAAAAATATCCGTAGATTTCGAATGCCCTTGTCTCATGGGTTTGGCCTACCGGAAAAAAAGAGAGCTGTACTACGAAATAATAAAAAAGTTCGTAGCCGATTACGGCGTGATTGGCAAGAATTTATTTTACATTTGTCTACAGATGGCAAAATGTGGAACATGAAGTTACGAAGTATCCGGAATTCAAAAGAGATGATTTCGCTGCGGTTTGTCAACCTTTTACGAAATACGTGGCCATTCCTCTTCGTAATGGCGTGACTGATTTTTCCTATTTCGCCCCCGACACTTTCCACGTCTCTCAAAAAACGTTCGCTAGATGTAAGTCGATGAATTACTCATAAAAAATGCATCAAGTTTGATTTCAAGACTCTACAGATTTATTTTAAAATTCGAACGAGATTTTACGATAAATAAATAAATATCGAAAAACAAAAGTGCGATCTGTTTCACCGCATCTCGCGATACTTTTCAGTAGCTAAGTTTTCGCAATTGTGATCCTCTAAAATAATGTTTGGCATTGAAATTTACGCGCCCTAAATTTTTCGCGCATTTCGTAAAAAACGCAAGATTAAGCATTTCGCCGTAATATTTTAAGTGGTCCGTCAAGTTTGACGCAACGCATGACATTACTTCGTGAACTCGACACATTAAAAAAAATATTCACGTCGCAATATTGGCCCGTTTGTTAATATTGATGAATGAATTGTTTTCCAGATACGAATGCACTTTGGAACAACATGTTACAACCATCGAATGAAAAAACGATCGGCTGGTTAGAAACCTTTGTCAAGTTTCTGTGTCCAACACTCGATCGACCATACATATCAACTTTATATAATTAATAATAATTGTCTTCAGTCACTTTTTCATAGCTCGTTACAAAATGCGTGTCAAAAAAAGGTGATAAAAAAAGATACGTGAAGAAATGGCGATAAACACACAGTTCTTTGAAAGCGCTTTCGATACTAAAAAGCAGTATATAAATATTCAAAGAGGCACATAAACGTGCCGAGTATTTCGTTTGGCACAGCTTTTCTGAGCGATGGAAAAAGTGGGGAACGCGAAGACTACATCCTCACTTCGGCTTCAGTGCTCACCTGCTTCACGTGACTTTTGACAACGTTCGGAGAAGTTTATTAAAAAGTCATTCGAGTTTCAACATTCGACATGTCGACCCCAGTGGAATTGTTTACGAAGACGAGTGACAATTTATATTATGTTTTCTGAAAACGGCATCGTAAGTAATTCCATTTCCTTGCTATGTAAAACATCGATTTCGCCTTGCGCATTCGATCAACAAATAAATTTTTACAAAGGTAAAAATCCGAGGTTCGAATAAAATAGATAAGTTTGGAAAAAAAGGTTGTTTTAAATTTCTATTGCACGAGTAGACATCTTCCGACAAAACCCATCGAAAGTAAAAGGTGATTAGGTCAGGTAACAATCAAGTGGAGGCCAATGCATGTTCCCTGTATGTTATGCAAAGCCGGAACTTTTCATTTCCTTCAGCATCTCAACGACCGATGAATTGCGACCCCAGTTTTCATCGTTGATAAAAAAAAGAAAATAAATGCAGCCTAAAACTGATCGTTTCAATTGTCGATAAAAAGCGTTTTACTTCCTGTTTCCATTGGCGGAAACGAAAGTTGAGGTGTGTGAAAAAACAAAATTTGTTGGGAGTCGGTAAAACTGTCGATTGATAGTCTAAAAAAATGGAATTAATGAGCATCCTCCGGAGAAAAATGTGACGAAAATAATCGGGGAGAAAGTAGCGGCGAACTTTCCAAAACGCGTATAAAAATACAGCCGAAAACTCAGCCGCGGGAAAGCCCTTTGATGCACTCGCGTAAATGCGCGTACATTTCCTTGCTGTCCCCCACGTGAAGTTATGACTCCAGCTCAATTCGCAAAAAAGTAAAAGCAGACGAGCGGCAAAGAGGAGAACGACGAGAATACGTAATACGTATGCTTCTATCGTCTGAGTTATAAGCATCAAAATCTGATTTAGAAAGTGAGAAAAGAAGACGTGCTAGAAATAAATTATATTTTTTATCCAATCACCATGATTAATGCGATACCAATATCTCAACACCGCATCCATTTCAATCGATTAATTGAAATCTACCGCGACGTATGATTAATGGTTCATCATGAACTTCGATTCAAAAATCAAACAATTCAGCCTTCCATTGCTTCCGGAATCTTAATTCAAATCGATCGAACGCTTAATTAAAGCGATCGATAAGTTTCGTATTAAAGTTAAATTAAAGTTTCGTATTTTTTCTCACTTTTGTTGGAGGTACTAAAACGAGAAATGGATGAAATCAACAGATGATAAAAGGGACAAAAGTTCGAATGGAACATGAAGTTGCTTTCTGCATTGCTGCTGATACTCGGGCCGTTCGGGAAATTTGGGGCGAATGGCACTTTTTTCTCGGAGTCGGTGCTGCAGCTCATTCAAACGGGAAGAGTAAGTGATTTTTTCCAGCAGAAATAAGTAAAACTAGATTAAAAACGAAGAAAAGCGATAAAACCATTGAAGAAATGGAATTATCATTCGCGAATTGGAACGAGTGATGAATAATAACGATTAGGATGAAAATAAGTCGAATCATGAAGATAATGCCGCTGTCAGTGGCTTTGAACTTCGCCTCGCGTATTCAGCGGTACAATAAATATGTAATTGGGTTGTTAAAACTGTGTAACGAAGATAAACGCCTGTAATTTTAAACTGGGGAAGAGAAACAAAGACGGGAGGAAAGAGAGAGAAGGGAAAATGCAGAGAATCGTGTGTCGAATTCGATGAGCATTTAGAAAGGTATCCTTGCTCCTTCCTGATTCCGCTCGGCGACGTGACGCGACTCATCGCGACCCGAAAAACAAACCTTTGCCACGAGTGTGTCATTAACGACGTTCGAATTATAATTTCATTCGACACGTAACGAAGGAAGAAAGAATTCTAATGAACGAAAGCCCCGGTTACGAAATCCTACACTTTTCTTTTCCGATACAACTTTTCCACGAATCCCCGATCTCCAATTGTCGCAATGTAAGATCAATGCGGAAATCGAAGATCAAGAATCCCGCGCACTCTCGATCTTTCGACGCCTGCACGGCGGCAATTCGACACGCGTCGATGTAGCGCGGGCGAACTTCGAAGGAACGAATTACACTTTACGATCGCGCGATTTTTTCAGAACAACGTCGACGAAGTTGGAATTCTTCAATACCCGAAAATGGACGACGGGGTTCGACGTCAGCCTGTTATTTCGCCGTACCTTTCGTTTCCTTGTGACGTGAGAAACGGCAGGTGAGAAAATTGAGTTTGTACGGTTTTTCGCGTAAAAGTGTTGAAGAAATATATTTTTTTAAATCGAGGTCGCCGAAACCGCCGACGAGCGTTCATCGTTTGAGACCGGGAGATATCGATGTAATCGGAGGACTCGGGGGTAAAAACAGTCATAAAAATATCGTAAAATATAGCTATTTTATTAAATATTGAGTCTATTTTTTAAGATTCTCTGGTCGCCGGAAGTGGAGCTCTTGAGTCTTTTGCAGTGGGGACTTTTATTGAGGCCCGAGGTGTCAGTTGGTGCGTGGGTGGGCAGGGAAATTGGAAGAAATATTTCACCCTTCCAAACATAATCAAGGTACAAACCAGAAAAATATAAAAAAACTTGTGTTGCATTATAAAATTTTTATAATGCGACACAATTAATTGCAGTTATTATGCCAGCATAATTTATTTAACAATATCTTCTCCATCACGAAAAAAAATATGCGAGTGAAAAAATATCGTTGGCCGAAAATGTAAATGAGCTAAGAAATAGACATTTTTCACCGGAAAAAAGTACCAATTTCTCAATTTTCCCGTACGAGCATTTTTGTATAATTTTATAATTAATTATGTTGCATTATAAATATTTTTTCAAATGCGCTCTTGCATTTGGAGGCCGGTGCTTGTCAATTTTGTGAAACGATGAGACGCATTTTTGATGGCTGGACTCAATTCTAGGAGTTCAACCCAAATTTGACCGGCTTCTCCACAGGAACCGGGGAATTCATTTCGAAGAAAGCAAGGCTTAACATAGCTTTCCCTGTGGCGGCCACCGAAGACGCGTTACTCCAAGCGAAAATATTGGTAAAAATTAACGATGGGTTTCTTTGGGGATTCAACGTCGAACAGCATAGATTATAGATTTATTATCGATTAAATCTCCTAATCATCTTATTTAAAATTTCATCGCAAATTTAACCAGCGGAGAAACAAGTTCTATAAAATCTTCGAATAATGTAACTCAGAAATGTACCCACTGAAAAAATGGTATCTCATTTCAAAACGCGTTGCGGTGTTTTCTAAACACTTCCTTATCTCAAAAATATAACTTAAAATTTGTTTAAAAAAGTTATTATTTCCGGCATCGAACTATGAACTATTTTCTTGTGCCTGAATTAAATCTGTCGCGTTTTTACCGGTAAACGTAGATTACGCAAAATATTTCCCGACATCCAGAAAGTTTGTAATATAATAAAAAATGCATTATTATTTTCGCATAAAAGTACATTTTTTAGTCACAATTTTTTCGTTAACTTTTATGAAAAAACATTGCAGGTTCATAGGATCCGGAACGACCCAAAAATCAATTTCCGCGAGCACTGGAAGGTCAGTTTCCGCCGGCTCTAAAAAGGAAATAAGCTTTCAGCTAATGAAATTGCATTTTTGATTAGATGATAACGATGATGTTCGGAGCCAACGATATTTGCTCGGCCCAGTGCTACAAGCCAGAAATCTTTTCGCCCGTAAAGCACGCTCTCCATTTACGCCGAACTCTGGACTACTTACGATCGACTCTGCCTCGCACGATCGTTAATCTTATCCCGACAATCGGTAATGCATACTTCATAACCCGGCATTATGCTAATTACTTCTCCCACTTCTCAAGAAGAATTGCGAGTAGAAGTACAATCAATTAATTACGTAAACGCGCAAGGCAATTTTTAAACCGCCTTGCGTCAGTAATGGAAAATTTTTACCGTACGGAAAAAAAGATCCATAAATTTTACAGCAACTGTAATCAAAATCCAGCAAATTGTTGGTTAGAAATAAATCGTTACTCAATTTTTGTGGTAAAATTAAGAAACAGCTTTTAATTTCGTGAATAATCATCGAAGTTTTGGTTCTTTCGAGACAATCGATCGGCCAACGAATAAAAACCGGAAAAGTATGATTTCCAGACGTCACGGTTTCCGTGAGAGTGAAGAGAAGCATGATGTGTAGGATGCTGCATTCGATTTATTGCGCTTGCATGCACCGCGGAGATCGCCCCATCGCAGAAGCTTCCAAAATGTCGCATTTGTATCAACAAGCGGCCGAAGCTTTGGTCCGATCCGGAAGGTACGACACGACTGAGGGTTTTACCGTGGTTTTCCAACCGTTTACGAAAGACTTCAACGCCCACTATCCGGAGAACGCGCCGAAAATTGACTCGACTCTAGTTACTTACGACTGCTTCCATTTCAGTCAGAAAGGTCACGCCCTTGGTGAGTTACCGCGCTTCGAAAACGACCCTTTTTCAGTCAAAACGCAAGAAAGGAAGTCGAGATTAGTCGAATCTTGATTGGAACACTTTTTTTTAAAATAAAAGACAAAAAATTGAATGCTATTTCTACCATCTGAAACAACGTGGAATTGTATCCAAAGTCTTTGATCGATCTTTAAGGGGTGAATTGGAAAAAATATTTATAATGCAACATAATTAATCACATTTAATATGCCGATATAATTTATTTAACAACATCTTCTTCTTCGTAAAAAAAAATACGCGAGTGAAAAAATGGTACAATAATGCTCGTAACGAACAATTGAAAATGTTAACAGTTTTTTGGAAGAAAAATTTTTATTTCTCAGCCAATTTGCATGTTCGGTTATTTATATTGTTCACAGGACTTTTTGCAACAACTTGACCGTGGCGTTTTGAAAAATATTCATTTTCCACAAAGATACATGCATTTGTTTAGTAAGTCGGTCAAAAATTCTTTAAACAAATGCATGTATCTTTTTGGAAAATTAATATTTTTCAAAACGCCGCGGTCAAGTTGTTGCAAATAGTTCCGTGAACAATATAAATGACCGAACATACAAATTAGCTAAGAAATAAAAATTTGTCTTTCAAAAAACTGTCCAAATTTTCAATTGTTGTTCAATTTTTTTCATGAACATGAAGATATTGTTAAATAAATTATACCGGCATTTTAAATATAATTAATCATGTTGCACTTTAAATATTTTTTTCAATTCACCCTTCATTAAAATATCGCCTGTAAAATGTTTAAAGTACAGGGCATTTCTCACATTCAAATACCAAATAAAGGCGCGTCTTTTATCTTCCGTAGGAGCAAATTTGCTTTGGAATAATCTCCTCGAGCCAGTAAAGCAAAAGACAGTCAACAATGACCTGCCGAAAGTTTTGGATTCCATGCTTTGCCCTTCGATAACGTCGCCCTACATTTTCACAAACGTCAACACGAGATACTTTCTCGAAACGGGGAGTCAAGAAACTCCAGAGCCTAGATAATTGAGCATACTTTTATTATTTATAAGAATAGTAACGTAATAAAAAAAACCTGTACATTTTTCACGTTAGTTTATAACAATGGACGCTTAGGACTTTTTGCTCACGATAAAAAAGGATCTCTCATCTCCGAGAAATCTACGACGTTAATTATATTTTACGCAAAATGCAATTCTTCGAAGGACACGCTCAATCGGGAAATTGACTGTGAGATAATGCCTTTTAAGTACGATTCAAATATATGTTTAACCTTGTTGATAAACTCTTGCATTTTTAATTTTTCATATCAAATACCTTCATTGTACGCAGTGCAAATTAATTCAGCGCGGACTAAATATAAAAGTATTTTCTTTATCAAGGCCTGTCGAACATGCACTGACGTAGGTATTTTGATAACGAGTCAAGTCACGCCGGAATACGCTCGAGAGTAAATGTATCTGGATTCCCACGTTTTATAAATTCTAATTTTATTAATCCGTAGTGTCTAAAATTACAACCGTAATTTATGCATTCGCAATAAAAATCTCACGACGACGCAGAGAACGCAATCACGAACATCTCCGCGTTTTCTCAAAAGACTTACGAAAGTATCGAGAGAATGTTGACTCTGAAAGCGTCAACATTTTTTGCCTCAAGCGGAAACTGAAAACTTGTCGAATATTGGAACTTGAGAGCCGTGTAGAACAAGGAAAGACCGGTTTCCTATCGGCTTCGACGCGTGTCACGAAAGCACAGAATTCCGCGATTTAAAAATAAACCGACGTTTTTTTGCTTTTATCAAACAACGAGAATGCCGAATTCATCGGGAAAACGGAACGCGTATTCCATCCAGGGATAAAAAAAATTGTGGGGAATTTCGTAAACATGTTTCTCCGCGTCTTTGTTAACTTCCAATTATTCCGAGAAGCATAAAAGTTTAATGTCATTAACTCTTTCATGTCTATTTTCAAGATCAATGCGATGTCTGCGCCAATTAAGATAAATCGTTTTTCTCTAGGTCTTATTAAAGAACATGCGACAATATGAAATCCAAATAAGCTCATTAATCACAGCCGAAAAGATAAGTTATATCTGTGTCGCAAATTTATTAGCGGTCAACGTTTTTGTTAGCACCTTTACGTGATATTACGAAATTAATTAGTAATCGCGCATTTTCTTTAAAAAACGATAAAAAATTGTTTGACCTTTATTCAATTTTTACCTTGCTCGCGTGACTCGCAGTAAATTACGTATCACCAATAGCGAGTCTTCGTCCATATAATGTTTCTTGATTGATCAATTACCCCTAACAAGCTTGCACGGAAGTGCTAAATTGTTTCTCCTCGTCAAGCGAACGTCAAACGCATCAATCGCGCGATTCGTACGACTTTTTCTCGATATTCATGCTGAAATGTCTTTCATTTGCATGCGAAAAAGCCAAAGGAAGTACGCAACAAGATGAAAAAGAATATCGCGAAATTCCCATAAACCTTTGGCCGCGAAATTAAGCAACGGATTAACTTCTTCGCGACCTCAAACTTCGAGCCTCGTGGATCTGACGTAACATTTTTTTCGTCTCGTGTGCTTGAACGTCGCTGCTTTAAATGCGAAGAATTTTGTACTCTACAGAAAACTCCAAATTCTTTTCAAATATTTCATCAAATTCAATCTCGAATGGAGTCGGGAAATGGGGTTGAGAAATCAAGGAAAAACTTCTATAAACATTCATGTTTATTCGGCTTATTCTACATGAAGAAATACAATAAATAAATGAACGGTGCTAATACTGTTTCTGACTAGCGCACCCTTGCAATCATGAACCATCATTTTACAAGCGTAACAATTGCTTCTGTCGGTGAAGAACGAATCGAATCCTTCGTCCAGCTTCGAGATTGTCTCCGGGATTTTCTTCGTCCTTCGTCTGAAGCCGGCTCGATCGAAAAACCAAATTCATTTCGGAAGAGAACTAAGGTACCGCGTCAAGAACTCGAAGGCTTCGAGTATTCCGCACGCGGGCAGTGATGAAATTTCCAGTTTCCGCTGAGAAAATCCCTCATTTGCGACCCCAGCGAATAATGCCCTTCGTGGAATTCCCGGCGTCAAGAGAAGAATTGCTGCTTTTCGAGCTGTTGCTTCCCGAGCTGGAAACGCTCTCCGACCTTCTGATGGTCTGATGGCGATGAACCTTCTTGGAAGGGTCCAAAAGACGATCCAGCATCAGGCGGATCGTGCAGTGTTTGCGATTGAACGGGTTCGTGTACATCTTTACGATTAGCCCGGAAAAAAGTCGAGACGATGCACTTGTTCACTGGGATACTTTCACCGAACAAACGGTAGACTCGTGCGTTTGATAATCGTGAATCGAACTTTTCTGAGGTTGCGTGCGGTACGAGCGACTCGTCTCGAATGACCAGCGGACGCTCCTCGCTGAAACTTTATAGATGGCTGACACGTGACCGCGCGGCGCTGATCAATCGACCGCGTCGACATTCGGAATCCTTCTTATTGTATTCCGGTCATCCGCGCCTTTTGACAAAGTCAGCATCTCCACGAAAATCGTCCTTTTCCTCTTCGAATTCGTTTTCAAACCGAATTAGATATCGCGGTGTCTGCGATAAGGAATCGACGCGCGAAGGAAATGGTCCAGTTTCGTGGAAGCCGATTAAAAGTGTTCTTGAACTCGTTCATCATTCATTTTCGTTGCACCGAGACGCACTTGTAGCAGCGCGAAGGGATCGAAACGAGATCAAGGTTAAGGTGAAATTCTGCGGATCAATAATTTACAGGGTTTTCCTCTCCGGGAGATTAATAGGATTTAAAGAGCGATTCAAGGATTCGGATAAACTTTTATTTATAATTGTACTCGGCGTTACTCTTGACTTTTCAAACGTTCATCGAAGAAAGGGCATTTCATTTGAGCTGGAATGCATAAAATAACTGGTAAGGACCGGTTAGCAATATTCGCACGCCGTTTGGCCAGTGACTCCTTTATCGAATTCGTTTTATTCGCAAACAAAGCCAATGACGCACTTTCCACTCCAATAATAGACGATTTTTTCGAACAATTGTCATTATCGAAGAGAATTGCAAGCGGCGATTGGAAATAAAACGATTGAGCAACGCTTGGAGAATTTTTACGAACCGCGGGCGAATTTTTTCCTGCTTTTTTCGAGCCGGGTCAAAACGTCGTCTCGGTTTATTCGATTTAAAACTCTTCGATCATTTATACGAATCATCGTACGTCGCGCGTTACGTAACGCAATCGCCGGCACATGTAATTGAGCTCAATAAACGAGAAGAATTTACTGGAATGGCGGTGGGTCAGAAATTATCAATAAATAATGTGGAATGATTCCGAAGCTCGAGAAAAATGGGATGAAACGCGTAAAGTTTTCGTAAGAATTGCGTCATTGTGCGAACGGAACGCAGGTGTCAATAAATCGGTGGGTAAAAAAGTTTTGCGTGAATCTTCGCGCGTCACGAATGACGAGGGAATCCCAAGCCCGGTGGGTGTGCTTTGTAGATTAAACGCAGAGACGACGTTCACGGTCTTTCGCGAGAAAAAACATCGACGCGCAGAACCTGATTCTGCGGCGTGGAAAAACCGCAAGGTTCAAAAATGACGATGGAAGGAGACGAATGGACCGACAGCGCTGCTGTACCAGACAGGTGGCCGACCTTGTTGAATAACCGCGGCAGATCGTTCGTTAATGAAACGCGCGCATTTGCATTCGCGAGACTTGATGATTTATCGTAGCAGAAAAAACAAGCTTGTCGGAAATTCAAATGATTCGACGGGAGATGAATCGGGGGCTTGACCCAGAACGTAACAACTGAATTTGTTATCGTTTTTCACTGGCACAAATTAAACAATACGAAAAAATGCGAAATATGAAAAATCTAAAAGATTATAAAAAATGTTAGAGAAACTGGGTTTTCTTTCATTTAAGGTGGATCGATACTTTAATGCAAGGGCGAATTGAAAAAAATATTTATAATGCAACATAATTAATTACATTTAATATGTGAGTATAATTTATTCAACAATATCTTCTTCTTCATGAAAAAAAA